>JARFJB010002210.1:22500-265000 GCA_036346205.1 Vesta saturnalis | reverse complement strand
TAACCATAAGAAATATAATATAGTGTAACCAAAATTGTTTTGTTATTTTATGTTACCCTGTCTATTAATTGTAAAGTTTGTTTAATATATGTATTTTATCATAAAAAAAAAAAAAAAAAAACGCACACGCACACGCACACGCACACGCACACGCACACGCACACACACACACACACACACACACACACACACACACACACAACAAACAAACAAACAAACACACACACACACACACACACACACACACACACACACACACACACACACGTACGCAGGGACGCACGCACTCGCATACACACACGCTCTCGCTCAGGCACACGCATACGCACAGTCATACGCTCATGCATGCGCGCACATGCACAAGTATACACAAACTTACGCGCACAACAACACGCACGCGCCCGCCCGTCATACGCGCACGTACGTCTACATGTTAGGAAATTATTATCTACCGATTGAGACTCGTTAATTTAACGTTCTACGCAGCATTCCTTTTACTAGGATGGAGCATTCAACCTCCCATTATTACGAATACAGGTTTGCAAGGACGTACAGCTATAGACGTCAGGTATTTGTACAAAAGGTTGAAATTTGTTATGGTTGGTACCATGATAAATTATTAATTAATGCGCAATTCTAGATAATTATTAGAGGTCCGTAATTTACAAATTATCAATTCTTATCCCGTCTGCCTTAACCAACCTGATGGCGTGTCCACCCACACCCTAATTAGACATAATTGTGATTCGCGTCACAGAAGCGTGCTTTGCTTTGTGGTATTTGTAACCTTTCTTGGGGAGTTTCCCCTGTGCTTTAAGACCGATGTTGACCAGTTCTAAGAGTTTCTAAAGATATTTGCCTCTCAATGACCTTCTTGCGCGTCCTCAACCTGTATTTTTTTTCGGGATTGCACCTACATGTAAGTTAAACATCGCCTGCATAAACAGATATACTGTTATGCGCTGAATTAGCAATGTTGTCACGCTAAACTTACCGAAAGAAGGAAGTGAATCTTAGCAAGTTGTATAATATATGAAATATTGTTTCAACATTCATACATACTTTAAAATAAAGTTCGCAATCAGGCACCACTGCAATTAAAATTTGTTTTCGGTAAAAGACATTTCGCGCACGTGTTGTTCCCACGTAACTACGGGGCGTAGAAATTAATTATCCCACTCAGTAGATCATGCCTCAACTTCGTACGTAAATTCTTAAATTTTCTATATGCTTTAAAGCTAATTACTAACGTTTAATTAATACAAAAATATTTTATAAACACCGTCAATGGAATTTAGAAAACTAGTTAGTTGCACACACTGTGAAAGAATACCTAGTATGGCGTAAATACTTTTATCTTCGTTAGTACCTATCCACTCAACGTAGAGAACATGATTTTTAGCTTTAATGAAGGTCAAGTTTAATAACTCAAGCACATAGTAAATACATAAAAAAGACAAGAAATTAACAGCCTTTAACTTAATTTCTTTTACACGTACTGTAGCATACAGTAGGTTGGTATATGACAAAATCTGTATTCCAAACGCAACAGTCCGTCAATTATGCGTGAGTAACAAACAAAAATTTTAAATCTCATCAATTGGGTACGAAATATATTGAAATAACTGATCTGTCCCTTAATACTGTAGCCCTTGATGACCAAGGAGTGCGTCAGTAAAAAACAATAAGTAGATAACATCAAATAGAGTGAAATTCAAGACGACAGCTTGTGAACAATTTACTTATTTCCGCATACCTAAATATCTAATGGTTCTAAATCAAATACACGGTTTCACGTCTATGAGTTGAACAGCAAACAGTTATATGCATTAGTTTCTATAACTGACCTTGCTTTAATAACAAATAATTTTGAAACATACGATTAGCTAAACATTTCCTTTAAAAATGAATCTACAGCACGTCATTGGCATTAAAATTACAAGAAAAAAGATTTAATACATGTACTGA
The DNA here is from genome assembly GCA_036346205.1 of Vesta saturnalis. Classification (NCBI taxonomy): domain Eukaryota; kingdom Metazoa; phylum Arthropoda; class Insecta; order Coleoptera; family Lampyridae; genus Vesta; species Vesta saturnalis. Next base: position 263,032 of record JARFJB010002210.1, on the reverse strand, counting down.
TAAATGAATGTAACATAGTTGCATATATACACTGTTTATACATGAACTGAATTTCTTAATTAGCCCTGCTCTATTTGAAAGCCTAACTTATCCTATTTTGAAAACACAGAAATCATTAAATACTAAAGGGTTCCTAAAATAATGAAATAATTTAGAGAAAATTATGTCAAAAAGGTTTAAACTGTTTCGATATTCATTCACGTAATATAAAGAACCTAACAATTTTTTTTCCTTGTTCCTTGAGTTACTTCTAAAACTGTCTTACACATAATAGTTTAATTAAACTGTCATATCTTCTAAGCCTCAGTTACGGTGTAGTAGCGAAATGTTTGATTACGTCACTACTATTATGAGTGGTGACGGCGAAGAAAAATAAGCTTCAAACACAAAACATAAAGTTTCTGCGATAGGAGCGCGTTTAATCAGAACTGCGACTTCCTTGAGCTCTCTAAAGATTTTCGGTCTATAACTAAAAATCATCTGATCAAATATCGTTTACATTTTACTTATTTTATCAAGAACGACGTCAGGATCAAGGTGTGTCGTTACAGTATCTACGTGTCAATAATAAGAATGGTGTCTAAATTCTTAGTAAACTACAAGCTTAATATAAAAATTGATTAAAGAAATGTAAATTAGCAGTAAAAATAACCTTATCTCGAAAATCTCAAAATGTTATTGCCTTTTCAATTAAACTTGGTTTCCATAAATTTCAAGTAATCACAACTAATTAAATGCTTTATAAACACGTTATGTTCCAAACACTATGGCCCCCTTATTGCTTCCTGCGGAAAACTTACGAACTCTTACCAAAAATCAGTTTAAGCCGTTATATTCATTGAACATTATAATACAATATCTAAACCTTCTACACCACTCCTGCAAGTGGGCTTTATATTTTTCTGAAAACGCTGCATTTCTATTGTTGCTTGTCCTTCAACGACTACAGAATGTCCATTATACGCCAACTATAACTTTTACGAAAGTTACCCTGCACTTTACTGTAAATGGATTCAATTTGAGTGTTACTGTTTTCTAACATATCTCGTAATATGGCGCCAAATGTGTCACAGTGCCAAACTTTCTCACAATGCAATACAGATAATCCAGATAAACTTGCATCTCAAAGAAGGTGCGTTGTAGGGTAGATTGTCCAGCGTTGACTCATTCAAATGGACGAAAAGGTAAACGATGTTTACAAACATACACATGCACTACAGCAATTCAGTATCTCCCAATATTATTTTAAGTGCATTGTTCGCACGCCGTTTAAACGCAAGCTGAATAAAAGCTTCGGGAGTGAAACAGGCCAATACCAGTTAAAACCTGTAAAGATTGCAACGTGAAAGCCCAACAGTGATACTTGTAAAAACCTACCTAACACGTTTTTACAATGTAAAGGAAAACACCGAAAAATGTATTATAGTATATACAGAATTATTTTGTCGAATTGACGTATTTCAAAAAACGTATTATAACATAATCTGTAAAACATGTCGAATTGATGTGACGCAAACGATAAATAAACACTATTCATAACCGCTCAAAGCAAAACTTTACTTTACCACGGCTAGCGACTCAGATAATAAATAAAAATTAAGGAACTGAATATTATACATTCAAAAATAATGAAGTAACAGCGAAACAATTTAGCTTCTGGTCAAATACGCCAGAACAGAAAACCAAAGTTAAAAGACTACTGAAAGTGGATCTACTGTCGCTTACATAAATGTATAACGCAATTGAGCACTTATAGTCATAAGATAACCTGATGCTAAACTGGACGGAGTGAAACGTCATGAAATCGTGTCTCGGTCTGTCTTCATAAAAATACGGTTTGTTACTGGATATTTTTAAAATGTACCCGGAAATTGGTGTGAAAATTACGAATCGTTGACCTAAGGCCAATAATTGGGTTAAATGAATAAATGGACTTACAATTAAATCCAGGTCAACATAATGTAAAACACTTAAACATTCGGAAATGTGTATAATTTTGATAAGCTTGCTCTCTAAATTCTTTTGAAAATTGTTTATTTCTTTTTTTCTAACCCATATAGAAGGTAACTGAAAACATACCTTAATACATCAATTTCGTTTTGCATAAATCATTTTATCAATATATAATGTGAATAACTATAGACTTGGATACCATTTTAATTACCATCTTTGATATACTCATGTACGCGAGAGTCTATAGCATCTTGAATATGCTGGTTATCTCTAGGTAGTCCACCTGTTAAATACAAGCATTCAGCTTGTGGGATCCTTAAGTAAAGCAATTAAGGTAAGTCATGGTTTGTGACATTTTGTAGTTTATTATACAAAATTTATTGGGTACAAAATTTTACTGACTATTTAGAACAAGTCATTCTGTCTCTTGTCAGTTTTTATTTTTCGATTGAGTAGTTAAATTGATGATTTAAATTGTAAAAGTTTACGTTGACAGTGAATTTGGTTTGGATTCATTCTTTACGATTGTAGAAGATTTATAAGCATGGTTTTATGCGACAAGTGAAGCCTCTGTAGGCTCCATATTCAACTACAAATTTGTGAGACTGTCAAGCGCAGCGTTGCCAAGTTATGATTTCTTCTATCAAAATTTATTCTAAAACATACTGCTATAACTCTCCCATTGTTCACTAATTTCATTGCCTATTCAACTCGCCCTCTCCCTGTCAAATATCAACCAATTGTAATTTACTATTCTTTATATTTTGACCAATCAGAGCATAATTGTACGACAATTTCACTAGCGGAATATTCCCGACAATGTTGTTCTCTTCCTGTGAAATTTAATTGCCTTCCGGTAAAATGTCAAATTTACATAAGCTTTGACGTTTATTTTGTTCGTCAAAGTAATAAAGACTCCGACTACCATCAAAACCAGTATATAACCTCCAACTTGCTCTTAATTAAAAGTAATTAATTCATGACTTTGTCAATTCACCGTCTATTTTGTTCCTTGAATAGTCTTTTGAATACCACTCGTGGCCGACGAATTGCATACATTTTTATCAAAGTGCTTAATCGTGCTTATTGCTTCGAAATTGATCTCGTGCTAATGATGAACTCGACCAATTTATAAGGAAGCAATAAACACTCATACACTTTCACAAAAATTTTCGGCAATTCGTCAGCCTCTTGAGGTATTGTATATGAAAATTTTACGTGTAATCTAATATTGACCTAGTTCATTATGAACTATCTTTACTTTTGGATTCTACCATACAGGGTGACCAACATTTCTCATTCTCTGCATTCATTTCCATTTTAATTGAATTTCTTTAATACAACACCCTGTAGATTATTTTGCCGTTTGAAAGCTCAAGGTGTGCTGGAAATACGGTTTGCCGTATTTATCTCAACCTACTTTTGAGATATTCAGGTTTCTCCGAAAATTTACACAATAAATGAGAAATATAACAGGCGGAGTTGAAACAAATTGCTCCTTGTTGGCATGATAACGTAACTAATGATTGGTATATTCCTCTGATATATGATCTTTTTTTATAAGGTGTATTTTGTAATAGAAACGAAATATCCTACTTAGAACCAATTGAAATGATTCATATCCTTAGAGGATGCTCAAAGAATTGTTCTCAGACATCCTGAGTGTATGGTAAGGGATTTGCTGAAAAAATACAGTCAGATGCAAAATCATTTCCAAGACTGATGAATAGATTTGACAGAACTGAGACAGTTAAGTACGACAAGCATGAAAGAATGAAGCCGGTGCTAAACGCAGAGAATGAGTTTAACGTTGTCGCATCTGTTGTTGAAGACAACATGGAAGTACAGCATACATAACTGATTTGTGTAGGGTACATTTCTATAATAGGGGTGTAGCTGCAATTGGAGAAGGGAAACTATTTTTTAATATTGTGTTATTCATCGATGGCAACATTCCACAACAATGGTCATGTAAACAGGCATAATTGACACTTTTACGCATATTCTAATCCATATCTTATGGGAACTGTTGACCATCAACATAGGTGAAATGTAAATTTATGGGGGGAAATATTTGAAACCACATAATAGTCCCTCATTTTTTTCATGGATATCTCAATGGGAATATTTTTCAAACACTTTTAAGCGAAGATTTTGATAATCTGCTCGAAAACCACTACCGGTACAACTATTTAGAAGGATATTATTTCAGGTAGATGGGGTGCCTGCTTATTTCAGCATGGAAGCCCGAAGTACTCTAGTAAAATTTCCAAGCCGTCGGAACGGAAGGGAAGGGTTTGTTTCCTGGCCTCCAAAGTCACCAGATCTGACGAAACTTGATCTTTTCCTGTGGGTATACATCAAAGACTTGGTCTACAAAGCATTTTGAACCCACAGCAGCTAACATGCGAGCAAAAATAAGAAAAGAATTTAATCCAGTTTCTCTTCTGATATTACGAAATGTAAATAAATATACAACACAATGGTAAAGTGTTTGAACATCTAATGATGTAGTTACTGTGTTTACATTAATTAATGTATTTTATTTTTAATAATCTTTTACACTGTATGATTTTATTATTATTTAAATAAATATGACAACTGGTTACACAAAAATATATTTTTTTAATTTTGGGCCTGAGCAGGTTAATTTGGTTTACCGTGCTAAAGCACTCAAGAGCACTTAGGAGGATAGACAGAGGGAAATGGAATTGCCAAGAGATGCCTAATTTTTTTATATCATAAGTGGGAGTACACACGGCTTCTTACCATAGTTTAGAAGTCGTGTAGAAGAATGTAGATTGCGCCCGTCTAGTACAAGTGGAGATTGGTACTGCATATTGATGATGTAAATGAGCGAACCGAGTATTACTAGCAAAGGTGGCCTAAGATGGTCTCAAAGAATGCAATTCTGCAACGCAATTGCCGTTGCAATACCGAAAATACAAAGAAGGGACAGAACCGATTCTTCTGTACTCAAGGGACTGTATGTCAGAAATTAAGGAGGGGTTATTAATAACAGCTGTTGGGAAATAAAGTACTGTTGAGATCTGTAGAGCAAGCCTATTTTGCGAGCAGCTGCTTTGGTATCTGACAGAAGATGGTCAACTTATTACAGATTTGAAGATACAGTCATTCCCAACATTGTGATAGAATCTGAAAACATAAGATCTGAGCCATTCATACTAATAACAGGAAATAATCGATATTCCTTGGCGGGCATAAGGCAACACTAAGTTCTAGCAGGGTTCAATTTAACTAGATTACTACTTCCCCGTTCGAGGATACGTTGAACGTCTTTGTTGATTGAAATTGCCATTTCAGCTTCAATGTCTGGATTTGTGATAGAAGATGGATTACCATTATGAGTAGACTGTGCTTAAGTACGAGGAAGAGTGGTGCCGTCAAATGAATCGAGCTATTAGTGAACGAGATAAAATCATTTATGTGTAGCTGGAAAAATGTAGGCGCTATAACTGATCCCTGTGGCACGCCCGCGTTCAATTATAACTTCTATTGAAAAAAAAGCCATCGTTTACACGTATTCGTCTTTTATCAAGGAAACTAGAAACCCAATTGACGAGCGTATTATTTAACCCAAAACAAGGTGTTTCGCAAGTAAATACCTATGCCAAACTTGGAGAAAGACTTTCATATATCTAAAGCGAGTGCAACTGTTTCACTGAATTGTTCCAAAATTGGGTCACATATGAATAAAAATCACCTGTTGAACGGTTCTGACTAAAATTATATTGGTGGTCACTAAGGAGTTTGTTAGCTTCAAAGAAAGGGAGCAGTTTCTGATTTATCGCTGTCTCCATGATTTTAGACAAACTGGAAGTGATAGAAATTGGAGGGTACTTCGAGAGCTCAGTGTTATGGCCTTTATTGGGAATACGTTGAACATTTGCTAACTTTAATGATGAAGGGAATTCCCAAGAAGACATAGACATCGAAAAAGGTCTAGATAGGACTGGTACTAGTATTGCGAGTCGCCTTATTGAGATGAAGCCCACAGATAATCAGGTCTGAGCGCTTGTACCGAAAATGAATCGGTTTCTTAGATTAGGAACAATAGTTGGCTAGGGACACATATTATCCATAACCATTGACACACGAGTTTGATGCAAATAAATTTACAAGAGGATTAGCTTTATCTACAGAATCAGCAACTACAGGTCCGTGGAAAACTGTCATGGGGGAAAATGAAGATGTGCCAGTTTTTACTGATGCTTTTGCAAAAGACCAACATTTTCGACCGTTCAAATAAAATATAGCTAGTTCGTCGCATTTTTGTTGTTTAAACACCTTTTTAGCTTAAGTGACAAAACTTTTGTAGGTATTTCTAGCACCAATTTTGAAATTGCGAATGAAAGGTAGCTTGGAGGTAAAGGATGGCAGCCTATAACTATGGATAGGAGTTGAGACTGAAGTGCATGGCGCTAAGGGACTTGGAGTGATCTTGAGTGAAAGAGCGAAAGACGTGTTAAACAGTACGAATTGGTACACGTGCGGGTAATGTGGGTTAGAATGAAAATGGAGTTTTAAAATTGCATTGCAATATGCAACAGTGAATGGAGAAAGAGACCAAGAGCGTGAATGCTTTTGGAATTATGTACAGAACATGTTGGACGTATGTAAGCCAAACGATGGAGTGCCGACGTTAGGAGATATTAATGGATGGGTGGGTGTACAGTGTTTTCATTATAAACTTTAAACGGCTGTAAAATACTTATTTTTTAGGTAGAGGTGTCATGAAAAAAGAAATTTGAATAGTTGTTCCCAAAGTTTACATGGTACCTTTAGATTTTTTCTATCGCGTTCGGTTCTCAAGCAGACGACATAACCTAACTTTTTTGCACCTTGTATATTTTCAATATTCTATATATATATATATATATATATATATATATATATATATATATATATATATATATATATATATATATATATATATATATATATATATATATATATATATATATATATATATATATATCATGAGGTAGATCTTTGGTACTTTTGCTGTTAAAAATGAAAAAAAAATCTTTTTTTTAATCGGAATACGCTATTGTAGGTTAAGTAATCGAATTAGCGACAAGATTTGCTACAAAGTGATGTGACATGTTGTACCTAAATCAAACTGTTCTAGAGTTATTTCCAAAAAACATAAAATTTCACTTTTTTATACTCCCACGTGGGGATAGTATTTTTTCACCCCTATGGTTTCTTTTCGGAGGGTATATTCAACCTTTGATGAAATGTTCACCCTAATTAGAGCCCTTCTGGTTGTATTAAGAGCCTTTTTGGCCGTTCATTCCTTTTTATGACTTCTTTTCGGTGGCGATTTTCAGCCCCTTGATGGAATTTTCACCCTAATTTGATTGAAATAAGAGCCTTTTTGGCAATTAAGCCCCTGAAAGGTAGGCAAATGCGTGCATATGCAGTGTTCTAAGTGAAAAAAGATTTAATCTGTTATTAATTAGGGTTGCTTTTATCAAAGGAGATTTCATAATTATTATTACATTTTTTTAATCTCATCTGCCGATTTTGAGCTAATTTATTTATGCATTGGGGGTTATATTCTAATAAGGGGTCGTAGTCTTGTAAGAAGGGAATCTGTTCGCGTGTCTTTTAATATATGTTTATTATTATTAAACAGTTATACAACTTAATTTATATTAATTGGAAAACTGTCGATATCGCGTTAATTAATGTGCCTACAAATATTTTAAAAATTTTCTACCCTAGCGTTTCTTATATAGGCAGATTCTCTATCTAAGCGCTCGATACCTTTACATTCGAAAATTATACCTGATTTATTTGTATGTTCAATTACTCTCTCTCTCTCTCTCACACACACACACACACACACACACACACACACACACGCACGCACGCGCGCGCACACGCACGGACGCACGCACGGACGCACGGACGAACGGACGCATGGACGCACGGACGCACGGACGTACGGACGCACAGATGCACGGACGCACGGACGCACGGACGCAAGGACGCAAGGACGCACGGACGCACGGACGCACGCACGCACTCACGCACCCACGCACGCACCCATGCACGCACCCACACACGCACCCACGCACACACCCACGCACGCACTCACGCACGCACCCACGCACGCACTCACTCACGCACGCAACCACGCACGCACGCACGCACCCACGCGCGCACGCACGCATGCACGCACGCGCGCTCGCACTCACACGCACGCACGCACGCACTCACGCACGCACTCACGCACGGAAGCACGCACGCACGCACGCACATACACACACAAATTACTTTAAAATAAATAATTGAGCGGCAATTAAGTAAGCAGGTAATTAGACATAAATTTGATATAATCAAACTGTTATTGGTAATACATGATGCGCGTGTTGATTTGATAAATATTTAAAGGACAACAACAAACTAGCATTATCTTAATGGAGATAAGCACGATAAAAGTACAATGTACTTGTGATTGCAGATTTTTTTTTCACCGAAAATTTTCTGCAATAGAAGTTGATAATGCACTGAACTTGTTAAGGAACTCTTAATTAAAATAACTAAACTATTAAAAACGCTTTTGTTTATCAGAGCAGAACGGTTGAAAAACAAGTATTGTACAGTAACTTGATTATCTCATCATTTAGAATTAAGCGTATAGTAAAAACTTATTTACAAGAAATCAAGCATTGGTAAATTATTTAATCTAAAATATAGAAACATTAACGTATAAAGTTCACATACATCCGAATGGTAATCCTGCAGCGTCGTGTTGTTGTAGCGGAACCATCTGGAATTCTTCTCAAGGAAACGTAAATGGTAACCTAGCGGTGGTCGTCCAAAGGAATCAAAATATTCCCCATTACCATTCTCGTCAATGTAGATAGTGACGCTGACCTGGTTTGTTTGCAGGATCCGTGTTTACAATAATTGCACACGGTCTAAGTGCGTACCTTGTCAGATGATTAGATGGACATACAAGTCGTATCAAATTCTTGTGGCTAGGGATCGATTTCAAGCATCTCAACACTTGTACCGGATATATCTTAAGAATTGGTATGTGTCCAGTTTTGCAGTAGTAAGGCGTTTTCCAATGCATGCATAGGCTCAACGATGTTTTGGTTTAAACAGCTATATGCTTTTGATCCTTTTTTCAATTTTTTAAGCGGCGGGCAGCCATACTCGCAAGGTTTACTATTAGAGTGTGGTTCGCTCAATACTCGTGCGCGACTTGTGAATAAACTATCACAACACAACCGTTCAAGATGATGATGGAAACGATGATGTGGATGAGCTGAATGTATCTCACATTCAAGGTGAGGGTGATGATTCACACAAGAGGAAAAAGAGCGATGAGGTAGAGGAGAAGGACGAGTCTCAAAACCATGATGATGATAGCGACGAATCACTGTTCAAGAAGATGAAGACTGATAAAGAAAGTAATTAAATAAATGATGTATTGTTGCTTATAATACGCACGCGCATCGTGGATTAACAATAATAGTTTGATAATATTTAATTTATGTCTAGTCACCTGCGTATTTAATTCCCGCTCATTTATTTATTTTAAAGTAACTTATGTGAGTGTGTGCGTGTGCGCGTGTATGTGCGCGTACGTGCGTGCGTGCGTGGGTGCGTGCGTGCGTTCGTGCGTGCGTGCGTGCGTGTGCGCGTATGTACGTGTGTGCGTGTGCGTGTGCGTGTGTGTGTGTGCGTCGTGTGCGGTGCGTGTGCGCGTGTCGTGCTGTGTGTGTGTGTGCGTGTGTGCGTGTGCGTTGTGCGTGTGTGCATGTGTGTGTGTGCGTGTGTGCGATGTGTGCGTGTGTGCTGTGTCGTGTGTGCGTGTGTCGTGCGTGTTGCGTTGTGCGTGTGTCGTGTGCTGTGTGCTGTGTGTGTCGTGTGTGCGTGTGGTGTCTGTGTGCGTGTGTGGTGTTGTGTGTGTGTGTGTGTGTGTGTGTGTGTGCGTGTGTGTGTTGTGTGTGTGTGTGTGTGGTGGTGTGTGTGTGTGTGTGTGTGTGGTGTGTGTGGTGTGTGGTGTGTGTGTGTGTGTGTGTGTGTGTGTGTGTGTGTGTGGTGTGGTGGCGTGCTGCGTGTTGTGTGTGGTGTGTGTGTGGCGTGCGTGTGTGGTGTGCGTGTGTGTGGTGTGTACGTGTGGTGTGCTGTTGACTGACGACTGAATCGGTATATTTGCTGCGAATGGTAAAGGTGCGACCGCTTAGATGCGAATCTTGGTGGCTGGTTGAAATAACGCTAGGTGACAAATGTTATTATTACCCTGTACTGGACCTTTAATGATTTGTGAGCTTGAAAATTTTGTAAATAATTATGTAGAAAGCACTTATTCAACGCATGTACGACACTTTGAATATAACACTGCCAATTGCATAAATAAATTAGCCTTAATCAATCGATGTAGATGAGATTGAAATAACCCCAATGCATAAATAAATAGCCAAATTATGAGATCTCCATTGATAAAAGCAACCCTAATTCATAACAGATTAAATCTTTTTTCACTCAGAACACTGCATGCGCACGCATTTGCCTACCTTCCAAAAAGGCTTTTATTTCAATCAAATTAGGGTGAAAATTTCATCAAGGGGCTGAACATCACCACCGAAAAGAAGCCATAAAAAGGAATGAACGGCCAAAAAGGCTCTTAATGCAACCAAAAGGGCTCTAATTAGGGTGAAAGTTCCATCAAGGGGTTGAAAATGTCCACCGAAAAGAAGCCATAAAAAAAGTGATGAACTGACAAAAAGGTTCTTAACATAATCAAAAGGGCTTTAATTAGGGTGAAAGTTCCATCAAGGGTTGAAAATGCCCTCCGAAAAGAAACCATATGGGTGAAAAGGTATGATCCCCACGTGGGCGTTTAAAAAAGTGAAAGGTGGGTTTTTCCCGGAAAATCCAAGATGGTGGAAGGTGTCCTTCTTCTACTGAGGCGTAATAGTAAGCGTGAAGAAACAACCTCCAGTACTGCTAATCGTACTTCTTGAGGAGAGAGCTTGTCGAATGCTGCTCGCATGCGTGCCTCTAATTCCACCCTCGTGTTCACCGGTGCCTCGTAGACGTGATGCTTGATGTGTCCAAAGGTGTCAAATCTGGAGATCTTGCAGGCCAGCTCTATGGTCTTACCCACCTGTCTGGGAACATTAAGGTGAGTTATTGGGATACTTCCTAGATGCAATGGAATGGTGCTACATCCAAGTGTTACCAACAAGCTCTTCGCAAGTTCAAAGACAGGTGGTCAAGAAAATTACTACCACAGCCCGTAATAAATTGATGTAACGCGCCGCCGTTAACACGCCATCATAAATGACGTAAGAGAGCCTGTTATCCATCACAAGGCAAAAGACATTGAAACTAAACTTGGCCTAATAGGTTCTTTCTCGGATCTCATGCAGATTGGCTTAAGCCCAGACATGATTTTTAAGCCTATTAAAAATCACTTCACGCAAAGCTTAGATTCGTCCGTCCAGATCATTTTCTTCAAAAAATTCTCTTCCTCTTGACTTCGAAGATATAGCACCTCACACAAGTTAATTCTGTCGTTGGGATCTTGAGGATGAAGGTGTTGTACTACCGAAAATTTGTAGAAGTAATGCTTTTTGAAAATCCTCTAGATTAAACACCTACTGATTCCCAGATCTACTTCGACAGCGCGAACTAAGGCGTTGGAGTAGGCCTCGATATAAGCCAATGTATTCAACTCTCTCTCTCTTTATTGTCAACTATAGTTTTTTCTCGATCTAACATTTGCCCAATTCGTCCAAAGTGCACAAAATTTGCTTCTATTCTTCTAAAGTTACCTTTTGTGATCGAAGGTAAATATGAATGGTTTTCGTTAAGAATTTCTTGATTTGTATAAACATTACTTTCGTTGTTATTCATTTTGACTCTTTTTAACATTAATATTAAGGCACTTAATAGATAAGTACTAAATCGAGTTACAGTCCATTTTGTAAATGTCAACCAGCTGTCAAGATTTCGGAAAATAACTTTTATCTCAAAAACCGTAAAAGATGGTTGCCGTCCAAAACTAAATAAATATATTTTACTTAAAGACAACGCAATCAATTATTCCTGATTATAAATTTTCTTTTTATTTTGTTCACACTTCTAATGAACGGTCTTGCTGAGAAACCCTGTATAGTAGAGAGTTACGTTAATCGTGTGTTACGTATATAGGAGTAGAAAAAATCCTACTTACTTACACAGTTCGTCCTTCAATTGTGGAATTTACCCAAGAATAAATTAGAAAACATATTTTTAAACCGTTTAATCACATTGATAATTTAATGATATTTCATTAACAATTCAAATACATTTTATGTAAATTAACACGTCAACTTTAAATCACCTTAAAATGTATAAACTGACATCAATAACTATATAAATTTTCATTATTTCAAAAAAAAAACTTGATTTCAATATAAAGTGGAATATATAAATTACCATTAAGTTATTTAAGTAGTTGACACAACGCACATCGTACCTATCTAATTACTTTGTGTATAAATAGTAAAAATATTTTTTACTAATGTTTTACAAGGCCTTCAATTGTATGGGGCCTCTAAGAGTAGAAAAGCAAGGGTTTCTTCCTAATGATTAGATCGTATAGTTTAAAACCTTCATTCAGCTTCAATCCTTTATTCAAAAATAATTCATTGCTTACCCAATCTAAATACATTTTAATTGTTTTAGTTAAAGGAGGGGCACGTTTTAAATGTAAAATACCTTTCGGGCAGAATTTAACCAAATTTTGATATGTTCTAGAACTTGACCAATTGATCAAATGTCTTCATTGCCTGAAAGCTCAAAGTTCAACAGTTTTTGATATACAGGGTCTGCAATATCACTATTTGATACTTTCAATATATCATAAAATGGACATTTTTGCCAATATTAACGCAAAACTTAGTGGAATGTTATTTTTTTGTGCTACTGGTTACAACCTTTTTTTTACTTTCATTATTTTTGTACATACACCTGATATACAGGGCGAGACCAAATATATGTATCTGAAAAGAATTATACGGTGGTATTGTTTTGATATTTTGGTGAATGGAAGTTAACACATATATATGTCCATTTACATTATTATTGCAAGTTAAGTACCCTAGACGTCCGTTATACAGAGTGTTTCATTTCTTTAATAGATTTAATTGAGTGTTATTATACTTCCTAGTTAATTTTCTGATAGCTTAATTGAAATGTCTATATTAAAATAAACTATTTGCTAACTGTATATACCTACATAATAGTCACGATGTGTTTATACTGATACTGGGTGTCCAAGTACAAAGGACCAAAGCGATATCTTAAACTTCATATAGGTACGGAAAAAACCGTTAACATAAAAAATCCCTTGCAATTGGATGTCGTTGTGAAATACAAAGCTTTTGGAGATTGACAGATAGAAAGGTTAGATGTGCTTCATTTATTATGCTCACTATTTTCTAATAAAGTTATATTTAGTATTTACTTAATCGTTTAAACCAAAACCGTAATGTGGTATTGCGCTTTTTCTTCTGCTTTTATTCGTACAACTAGACTTTTTTCTGATTTTGCACTTTTCTTTCCGTTTTTCATACTACAATTATTATTTTTTTCTATTCCCAAACTTATAAAATAACAAAAATATAGTAGGTGGCTATGAAACGTCAAAAATTAATCCACTAATTAAGTGATATTGTTGATGCTTAGTTGCAAATCTACTTTTTGAATTAAAACCGTTGAAGAATTTATGTGAAAAATGCATCGAATTCCATGTTTTGCTTGTGGAAATGCTTTGGTTCCTAGGGTTATGGTGAAAATAAGTGGTGAGGTAAATGCGAGAAAGCGGGAAATTGTGATTGCACGTCGCCTAGAAGAAACTCGAATCTGCAATGTCTGCAATATTTCTATTGTAAGAGAAATTCAAGCAATAGACAATAACCCAAATTGTTTGCGATTAAATGTGCCTCAATGGTCAACTCACCTATGCTGCATTTGCAACGATGGGAATGATATACATAAAATATTCATGAAAGGTAGAATTAATATTTTTGTTGAGTGCCAGAAAATACGTACTGCTGTAATATTCATTTGGATGTATTCAATTCTCTGATTAGAGAGATTGAGTGTCTGGGGTTTTAATGTGAGGGATACGCCGTCACTCGTATCAATTGTAGACTAGACCTCACAACCCTGTTGAGTAATTGAACAAAATGAGATTCATTCAAAGACTAATTTATTTGGTATTATTTACACTTTATATACAGATTTTACTATTACGTATTTAATTGTTTGACCCAGTTACTAGGCCATGTTTATTCATTTAAGCGCCTTTTTGTGCTTACTAGTTATAATGTACATAATAGGGTGTGATTTCAACCTTGCACACTTTTGTATCAGCATAATAATTAACCTGCTTTATATTTATTCTACTTACTAATCGTTTTATATATTTTTTAACTGTTATGTCTTAATTCTAATTATTTCTCAACCTATTACTAAAATTGTTAAAATAATTATATTTCTCAACTTATTACTCTTATTACTAAAACTTTGTTACAAATACCCTGTTTAATCTGTGCAAGATGAAACATTCTGCCGGGCAAGTTCATGTTCAATTGCAGATTGAACATTCTGCCCGACGAGGTGGTTGGGATGGGGTAAAGTTGTTCCATCTGGAATCTTTCTTCCGTCTTGGTATCTTTAGTTCTTCTATAGCTTTTAATTTATCCCGGAACTTGACTCATTTTGCTGCTATGTTGTCAGGTACTTTTTGATCCCATAATTCTTGTATTATTAGTTTGGCTGTTATTGTTATTGGACTGACCCACCCTAGCAGGTCAAAGATTTTGCTGTTTCTGATACTATGTTTCTTTTGTTAATGCTTTGTTGTTGAGTGCTACCTTGAATTGAAAGCTGTCTTGATCTGGTAGCCATCTCACTCTAGGGATTTTCTTGTTTCGTTTTGGTTGATATCCAGTGGTTCCGACGTTTCTTCTTCTTCTTTCCATAACTCTTTGTGAGTTCCTGCCCATTTTCTTAACGTAAACCCTCCTTCGCTGATAATGTGATTAATTCTTCCTGTAAAGTTTTTGCGTTTTCTATTGTTGTGGTTCCAGTTAACAGGTCGTCCACGTAATAATCCTTCAGTGTTACTGCTGATGCTTGCGGGTAATTGTTTTCTTCATCTTGGGCTAGTTGCTGTAATGTCCTTACCGCTAGGTAAGGTGCGGAAGCTGTTCCATATGTAACGGTTGTAAGTTGGTACTCTTTGATTGGTTCCCTTGTGTGGTTCTCCACAGGATAGTGGTATTTGTAATCTTCTTTGTCAAGTTTGATTTGACGATACATCTTCTCTACGTCAGCCATGAGCACGTAGCGATGTTTTCTCCATCTTACTAAGAGGTCCCATAGATCCTGTTGTAATCTTGGCTACGTGCATCATCTCGTTTAAACTCTTCCGTTGTAGTCCTTAGATGATGCGTCAAATACTACTCGCAGTTTGGTCGTTGTATTGGTTTCTTTCATAACTGCCTGATGTGGTATGTACACCCTGTCTTCCTTTGGGTTGGTGGCTAGTTTCATGTGCCCTAGTTGGAGGTATTCGTCCATGAATTTTTGTAACCTGTCTTCAACTTGTTGTCTTTTAAAAATTTCCTTTCTAGCTGTAGTAATCTTGCGACTGCCAATGGTCTTGCCTTTTCCAGCGTGTCTGGATCTTTCTTGAATGGTATTTCTACTGTAAGTTCCATCCGGGTTCCTCACCGTGGTTCGTTGGTAATGTTCTTCACACTCTTCATCTTGTTGGGACATTTTACTGCTCTTGGAATTTCCTCGAGTTCCATAATTTTTCTAATTGCGTTTCTTCTTCCCGTGATACCACACTGACTATCGTCACTTCTTCTTTTTATTTTCGGGTTGCATGCTTCCTTAACTTCTTTGGTTGATGCGTGCGCTGCCGATTTTGTTTGCTGGTGTGTTGCAGGTTTTTGTATTCCTGGTGTAGTAATGTGTGGTGCGGGTACTGACATGTTGTGCACCGCCGTATTGCGTGGCATCTGATGTTGGAACTGTGGTCCATGCAATTGAAACATAGACGTTTTTCTCTCACGAATGTGATCCTGGCTTGTGTTGACAACCCTTTGAATTCGATGCAGTCACCCAACTTGTGGTATTGGTTGCAGTAGACGCATACTTGCCGTTTATTCCGCCACTGGGGGTTCCAGTGGGGCTGTCCTCGTGTGGTAGTATGGTGTGATTTTCTTGCCTGGGACATCGCTTCCATTGACTGGAATCTTAGTTTGAGGAACTCCATTACTTCCTCCATTAGTGGTATTTCATTTGGTGCTTTCAGCGATTGTTCGAATAGTTTGTTTGTCTCTGCGTCCCATTTTCTTGCTACTATGTGGACAATAAGAGGACCCCAGGAGGTTGTTTCTACTCCTAGGTTCTTTATTGCTTCCAGACACTCATAAGTGGTGTCATGCAGACGCCTTATTGCACCTGCATCTTGCTCTTGGATAGTGGTAAAGTCTAGAATTTTGTATATTAAAACTTTTACCATTAACCGTTTGTTGTTGTATCTGCTCTCGAGAATTTCCATGCTGTTTTGTAATTGCATTCTGCTATTTGAAGGTGTTGGATTAGTTTTGATGCTTGTCCTGTGACGTTGCTTTTAAGATACTGCATTTTTCTATTGTTGTCACCATTTTGTTGGAGTGTATTATTTTTCAAACAGGTCTTGGAATGTCATCCAATTTTCATAGCCACCGCTGAACATAGGTAGCTTTATTTCTGGCATCTTGATGCTGCATGTCTTATCTCCAACCATTTGTATTTTGTTTTCGAGTTCGATGCTTATTTGGTCACACCATTGTTCGGTTTTCTCGAACTCGCTGTTTGAAAAATAGTTGTCCTGATGTTTTGTTTCATGTACCTTGATGTGTTCGTGCAGGTCTTCAATTGCAGTCCATTGGCGCTGAACCTTGTCTTGCCATAACTTAAGTTGGACCGTGTTTTCTTCTTTCTTCAATCTTTCTTCTACTTGTTGTAATAGAGCACCTAGTTGTTGTATCTTGATCTCTTGTCGTTTCAATCGCTGTTCTTGTTCTTTATCGATCCATCGTCTTCTTGCGAGGTGGTTGTTAGCTTCTTTTCCGGTTCTGTCAGATAGTTCTTAATGTGATTATATAGTTTACCCAATTTTCAAAGTATTCTGATGTGTGGTAGTCATGATCATCTATCCGCAGTTTGGATATTTCATTATGTGCTGTTTGCATCTTCCTACCATGTTTCCAATGCATTGCTACGTTCATTAATGTAGGCCTTGTTCTTCCGTGCCGCCGCATCTTTCTTCATATTTGTAAACACCTTCTCCATAGCCTTGCCAATTTCATTTTGGGTGTTGGCCAATTTGTTTATCTTCTCCATTTTCGATTTGAGTCTTGTGTTGTTTCTTATTTATAAAGCCTGATTTTCTTACCCACTGTCGATATGTTTCTTCTTTCCTATAAGGGGCGTAAATCCTTATAGTTGACAGAGGTAGACTTGCTGCTGTAACTTCTTTTGGCGGTGGTGGTGGTGAATTGAATGTAGCTGGTGGTGTTGATGTCTTCAATAGCTGATGTTCAATAGCTGCTGCTGTTGGTGGTGGACGATGTTTACTGGTTGCCGATGTTGGTGGGTCGAAGGACCATGACTAATTTTACTGGTTGCCGATGTTGGTGGCTCGAAGGACCATGATCAGTTCTCTGACTAAAGAGAATGATTATTTGGGGTTTAATATGAGGATACGCCGTCACTCGTATCAATTGTAGACTAGACCTCACAACCCTGTTGAGTAATTGAACAAAATGAGATTCATTCAAAGACTAATTTATTTGGTATTATTTACACTTTATATACAGATTTTACTATTACGTATTTAATTGTTTGACCCAGTTACTAGGCCATGTTTATTCATTTAAGCGCCTTTTGTGCTTACTAGTTATAATGTACATAATATGTGTGTGATTTCAACCTTGCACACTTTTGTATCAGCATAATAATTAACCTGCTTTATATTTATTCTACTTACTAATCGTTTTATATATTTTTTAACTGTCTTAATTCTAATTATTTCTCAACCTATTACTAAAATTTGTTACGTGCACAAAAGGATATTGGTAGAAATTGGTGACCAAGGTGCAGTAACAAGGAAAAGAGGAATTAGCCGGAAGCTCAGTCGGTCGGTTCAGCACTTGGATGCATGGGCGTTTTGGCAGGAGAAAGGAAATACATATAGTTTAAAAAGGGCACCACTTGATTGACTTCTTTATCGCCCTCTATCAAGAAAAGGGCTACGGCCACCTAGGACAAAAGAGACAGCTAAAAGAAAATGGTGAACTAAGTCCACACTGAGGAGGAACTGGTTAGGAATGGAGTCGTAGATCACAGGATTAATGAAAGAACATACAATCGTTTAACACCACTTGTTTAATATACCCTAACGTTAAATAGCATAAATGTTACAATAACAATCAAATATTCATAAATATCTAACACAAAATATAATCAGAGACCATGTCTCCATGAAATAAACCACCAGCAATCAACTTACCTTTCCGACAGCACTGAAAACAAACTATGAAATTTACTTGAACTTTACCTACTCAGCCACAATGCGGTTCGGCATCTAGTGTTGACCCTAAAGAAAAATAATACCCAAAACATATATTTATAATTATCCGAAATTGACTTCTTTGTTTGTTTCCCGAAATTAGCGAAGAGCTCTCCGTTGGATTAACTTATCAGTTTCAACCAACCGGACGCAAATAAACCCCAAATATAAAACAAAAATTTTAGCACTAGATGTCTACCCTGTTGTTTACTTATGTAAGCACAAAATATTATTAAATTTAGTTAACATGAGCATTACAGAAAAATCAATAAGCATAAAGCATTTAGATAAATTTTGAAAGGCCAAGTTGATTACCAAGTTGGCAAGTAAGCATAAAGCTACAAAAAAATTTCGATTAGTAACTCCTCCTTCAGACAGTTTTAGAATAAACAAATATTAAAATTGTAATCCGAAAGAAAAATTATAAATGTTATACAACCCCAAAGCTAGTAAATAAATATTCCGTTTAATTACGCAGTAATTGAAACCCCAACAGTTAGCCTAATCTTATCCTATTGCAAAGTTAAATGTAAGTATAAGCGAAACTTTTGAATAACCCAATTTATCTTTTACAGGTACAATTGTATAGTATTACTCTCGATTATTCAGAAAAAAATTGTTTAGCAATAAAGCATAAGCATTAATTTCAAGATTAAGAAAATTGCAGAAACACACTAATACAAGTAGTAGCACAGTAATATAGTGGTTATAAACCTTCAGTAAAGTACAGATAACGGAAGCATCGTTATCCAGAAAACAATCAAAGTCACTCACCATAGGTAAAATTGTGTCTGCGTGTAACAATAATACTTATCGGAAACTAAACGTAGGTGTAATGTATATTTCTTCTGTTAAGTCGGAAGATATTAGGAGAAGGAGTAATTGTAGATGTTTTCCATTCAGGCTTGAAGACCGCTAACTAATATTTCATCCCTCGGACGAGTGATATCCAAATGTGTTGTCAGGAACGGTTTAATTATTCCTTATGGAAGCACGAGATATGTTAATCTTGAGTGAATGTAAAGAACCAAAAGAACCTATATAAGATAAATGTGTTAGAATTTAAGTCGATACCCAATTTTAAAATATGATCTTTAGCTGTAGTAACAATTTCAAAACATGTACGCATGCATTTCAAACTATGTCTTGTAAATAAGTAACGAAAGTGAGTAGCTTACCTCTTGATCGAAGCCAAAGTGTAGAGAAGCAACCAAAAAATTAAAGCCGAACTAAATTCGAAGTCCCCAACAGGACTTATTTATATGGAAAAGAATAAAACCAGCAACAGGCTGAGTTAAAAATTTTCTTGAACAATTCAATCCAATTTTAGGAACACCTTTTCCAAATTTTACATGTGCTTCACACTACGCATTTTACCCAAAATGGCGTTTTACTTCTTATCTCAAGTACCAGAAAACAAAAAAAACCCATAGCCTGATTATTTTCACCAATCCAAAATTTTAAAGTATCACGTGTTTGAAATATTTTAAATTGAAACGATATTTAGTGACAATGTTGCCGTTTTCCAACAACATACACGAGGAGTCGCAAATTAAAGACCATAAATTTATCAACCGAGTTTTACACGTATCAAATTGTTAAAATAATTATATTTCTCAACTTATTACTCTTATTACTAAAACTTTGTTACAAATACCCTGTTTAATCTGTGCAAGATTAAACAGATGAGAAAGGTAATCTGTTTGAGTTTCTGTTCCCTGGGTTACGATATGTAAATCGGCCATTATTAGCAGGTAGTGAGATTTATATTTTTTTACAAGCATTACGTAAGGAAATTAAGAAAAAAAGCTACCACACGGCTTACGAAGACGAAAATAACTTCACAGATTCTCAATTTAAAGCAGTTTCTCCTATAACCAAAGATCAATTTAATAATCTTTACAACTTTTGTGACCCCGTTAGAATAAGAAATTCTTTGAGGTATCTAAGTAAAAAAGATCTTTTAGCATTCCTGTGCAAGTTACGACAAGGTCTTAGTGATAGTCTTTTAGCGGTTATTTTTAATTATTCCACAAGACAACAAGCCAGTTTAGCTATATCTCTAGTTAGTCAATCTCTTTCTGCAAGATTTGTACCACAAAATATTGGATTTACTGCTACAACAAGAGACAGCTACATCGAAAATCATGTAACTCCTTTTGCAAATCGTCTATATAATCAAAACCTGGATCGGCCTCAAGTTATAGTGTATAATGACTGTACTTATCTAGAAATAGAGAAAAGTTCTTGTTTTAAAGTATTGCGACAGTCCTACTGTACTTATAAGGGTAAACATCTTATCAAGCCATCTCTGCTTGTTGCCTCGAGCGGATTTATTCTAGACATTCAAGGGCCATATTTCTCAAATTCTGAAAACAACGATGTTAACATACTTATAAGTGAATTTAATAGAGATGTGAATGGAATGCGAGAATGGTTTAATGAAGGAGATATTTTCATTCTCGACCGCGGGTACTTGGATGCTATTCCAGCTTTAAATATATTAGGTATTAATTTTAAAATGCCAGCCTTTTTGCCCAGAGGTCAGCTACAGTTATCCACAGAAGAGGCTAATGATAGTCGTCTCGTTACGAAAACCAGGTGGATCGTAGAAGCACACAATGGGCACTTAAAATCAATTTTTAATTTTTTAGCTTTAAGATAAAAACACCCCACATTTGTAATATTGCTGATTTTCTTAAAATTGCTGGAGCAATTATAAATAAATATTTTCCACCCATTTTAATGCAAGATGCTACTATTGAGCTGGCTGAAAATATTCTTCAAAAAGTTCAAGAGCCAAATGTTGTTCAAGCCAGGGTTGAGGAGGAAAACTTACGCGCTAGAAGTGGCAGATGGGTTGATTTAAATGAAATTATCGTTCACTTATTCCCACGTTTGTCACATTACTATCTTAAAGAGTTAACTGTAGGTATTTTTCAATTAAAGCTTGCTCCTTCTTATATACAGAACAATGAAATAGAGGACCGCCAGGTTCAATATCAATTTGATGAAAACTACGAACCCGGTTTTATACGGGTAAGGATATATTCTCGCCTCAGAAATACTACTCGTTACCAGTTGTGGATTGCATTTGTGCCGAATAGTGAGGAAGAAGAACCTAACCCAATATTAGGTACTTACTGCACCTGCAAGACTGGTGCCAGAACTTTAGGTACTTGTTCTCATGAGGGAGCTGTACTATGGTTTTTAGGATACGTTAGGTATCAAGAGCTAATCAAATATCCTGCTACAAATGTTTTAAATCATATACTAAATGCAAATAATGTGGAGGTGATTGACATTTAACATTTGATTATGCAACTTTTTGATTTCTATGACAATGGTTACATCAAGACCAAACATTATTTACTGTTTTCTACCTCATCAGTTCAGTTAACTGATATCTTATTAAGCTTAGATATTTTTAATATATTAAGATACGTTCATTAACGTTTCTACATAAACATTTCTTATTTCCAATGACTGGACAAAGCGGTAGTGATGATAGAGGTAGACCTGCGAAACCGGTCTGTCGATGATGTGAACAGTGAAGACACTAGTATCTTAAAGAATTTTCTTTTCTTAGCTTTGCAAAATAAAGATGAACTTCGACAAGCGCCTTCTTTATCAAAATAATCTACTGAAAACTTTATTAGAAAATAGTGAGCATAATAAATGAAGCACATCTAACCTTTCTATCTGCCAATCTCCAAAAGCTTTGTATTTCACAACGACATCCAATTGCAAGGGATTTTTTATGTTAACGGTTTTTACCGTACCTATATGAAGTTTAAGATATCGCTTTGGTCCTTTGTACTTGGACACCCAGTATCAGTATAAACACATCGTGACTATTATGTAGGTATATACAGTTAGCAAATAGTTTATTTTAATATAGACATTTCAATTAAGTTATCAGAAAATTAACTAGGAAGTATAATAATACTCAATTAAATCTATTAAAGAAATGAAACACTCTGTATAACGGACGTCTAGGGGACTTAACTTGCAATAATAATTTAAATGGACATATATATATATATATATATATATATATATATATATATATATATATATATATATAGTGTGTGTGTTAACTTCCATTCACTAAAATATCAAAACAATACCACCGTATAATTCTTGTCAGATACATATATTTTGTCTCACCCTGTATATCAGGTGTATGTACAAAAAAAAATGAAAGTAAAGAAAAAGTTGTAACCAGTAGCACAAAAAAATTACATTTCACTAAGTTTTGCGTTAATATTGGCAAAAATGTCCATTTTATGATATATTGAAAGTATCAAATAGTGATATTGCAGACCCTGTATATCAAAAACTGTTGAGCTTTGAGCTTTCGGGCAATGAAGACATTTGATCAATTGGTTAACTTCTAGAACATATCAAAATTTGGTTAAATTCTGACCGAAAGGTATTTTACATTTGAAACGTGCCCCCTCCTTTGCGATAGAACTAATGGTATTATAACTTTATAAATGAAATAAAATTACATACTTTCTTTTCTTAATAATTAAATTTATTAAATTGGCGTTCCATTTTTGCTAATAGTTATGATTTCCTAGCGCATGCAGGTTTGGTATTGTATTATTATGATTTTTATTGATATTTCCATACTGCCACTCCTTTCCTTCATCTTTTTTATAAAACTCGGATAACTAATTCGAAATTCAAGATTTGAGAATTTATTAATATATTTTTCCCTGGTTACTTCTTTGATTTAAATTACAAAGCTTATTATGATACATGATTTTCCGAAATTCGATTAGAATAAGCATTGAGAAAACTTTATAAAATGATTACAGTGTGATGTTAAAAATATGACCCAAAAATGTTTCGGTTTTATGTATTTTAAAGTTTGGGGTAAGAATATTTTTGTACAATAACACTTCAATAAGCCTGATTAGCACGATCGATAAACTATGTTCAATGCATTATTGTTACTGTGCTCAGCTACCTGAGCTTTTTTTCTTTTGATTTTAAAGAACAGAATTTTTATGTTACCGGTAACTAAAAACCCTAAGGGTTTTTTTTCTAAATAAAATACGGTAGAGCTTTCCTACCTGTTTAATACTCACAGTTAGCCAATACAATGTTTCACATAAATATCATTCTATAAATTTACAAAATAAATCTGTCCATTTATACCTTTATCGATACGTAGTACTTATAATTTTAATGTTCGAAATATTTCCTCCATGTCTGATGTTTCAAGGGGTTGTAACCATAGTAGCTTATGGCGTATTTATGAGACTTTTAAATCACTAAAACTTGTAAAGAGTTATACGATATGTTTAGATTAGTTATTTTTACGTGGCAGCAATAATGTTACCTTAGTGATATCAAGAAAGTTTAAAATTGTAAACGGTTAATTTTCCACCGATTTATTTGTTGAAGTATTTATTGCTACCGGTAGCAATATTTTAAATTGTACACAAGTTGGGAAACGTACGCATTTTCATATTTGACTATTTTTAATACGTAATTAAATTTAAGTTACGCTATAAAATTTTTGTTATACAATCATGCAGTATAATTCAATTATTGAATTTCTTCCATTCTAAATTGAGGTAATATCACCAGTTTACAGCTTTACAGTCTTATAAGCAAAACTTGAGAAGATAAATTACTACTCTTAAGTACTTAATGATGACAGAGCTTCTTTATTTTACATACATCAATAAATTGAGATTATTCTCCTGACTTTGAACTTACAGTATTGTAAAACTTGAAAAAAATGTGTGAAATTTGAAAAATCCAATCGGTCCAGCGAATTAACAAGATCATAAAAATTTAAGTGTCTATACACTCCTAAGATTTATATCTCTTTAGTGAATAGATCTTAGATTTTAGATTAAGTCTTATACATATACCAATTTTTTTCTTGCTTAATTAACGAATTTTTAAAAGTAGGTATTTTAAAGAAATAAATTTCACATCACGTACGAATTATTAATAATTTTTAATAATACTCCCTTGGCTCAGTGGGTAAACTATGTGTGTGGTATTTTTATTACGGCAAAGAGCGGTTTAATTTTTTCGTGATAAATGTAATGATATATAACAGGTTTCTCATTATGTCGTTTAAAAGTTTTATTGCCAAGTACATACACTCTTTTCACCAAGAAAACAGGCTAAATCTTCATTAAACTTAGTAACATAATTGCGATATATAAGTAATTTATAATTGGTCGAGGTTTAAGACGGTTTTAACAGTAAATTTAAATCCTGTCAACGATTCTAAGTCGTTTATTTATTGCAGACTTAAAAAAACATTGCATCCAATTAGGAAAATTAATAGTTTACATGTATCTAGCTACTACGACATAACTTACCGTAATAGATCATAACCAACTGTGAGGGAATGACAACTAAATTTTTATCCAATTGTCATAACAAACTCTTAAATGTGCCACAATTTCTAAAAGGTTAATGAAGCTTAGATCTTTACCATAAATCATTTTATATAATCTTGTCATAAATCGATTTTAATAAAACTTAAAAATTTTAATGCGCATTAATACATAAAAGATTATGGAAGCCGTAAAGGCGCTACTAAAGACAAATTTAGTAATTAAAATTATGCCGTAACTTGCCGCTAATTAACTATAAAAAGAAGGAATGTACGCTTAATTCTTTAAAACGTAAAGGTTATAAAAATTTTAAAAATTAGTCCCACTCGCCGTTGTTCCAAATGCCAAAAATAACTTATACTATTGATATAAAGTAGACTAATTGAAGCTTTTGACACCGAAATTATGAAATGCAGGGTTTCAGTATACGTGGCTAATATTATTGATAAGAAAATGTTGTATTTATTTTGGCACAATTGAAACGAACATGCTTCGTAAAAGTAGTATGTTTTTAACTATTCCGATCTGGCAGCTTTTAATGATACAATCCATGGTTAACTCACGTTAATAATACATTACGAACAAGATATGTGTATTTCATTACTCCTGCTATGACGATAATCTAGATTATTTAATTGTAACAAGAACATCTATTAATAACTTATCCACATTTTTAGTATTTAATGTAAAACTTTCGTTTCATATTTTTTAATTTTACATTAGATGTCGTTACTAGTATGTATATTATAGCTCTACGACGGACAAGACAAATGTGGGTAAATGTTTGCAAGAAGAGTAGATAATTTATATGTGTTTGCAGATACAACAAACTTTAGGGTAATTGCTAAATGTTTTGTAACAAAACAGAAACTTTCTTGTAATTTAGGTTTAAGTATATAATTATCCTATTTCATTCCATTTCAGTTAAAATTAACACCTAATATAACCGAGAGAGTACTAAATCCCACAAATTACGAAAAAATAAGTGTAGCTTATGCTACATTTATTATCAGTAGAGAGCGGATTTTATGCACTATAAAATGCCGAAATATGTGCATATATATGCACTTAAAAACCTTAAAATATGCATCAAAAATGCATTATTAATTCAAAATATGCATAAATATTGAATCTTCTATTTACCTGTGTTAATTCCAAATTATAACATTAATATATAAAAAAGTATATATGCTTGTAATTTTTAATAGGAAAAGATAAATTGCATACAAACTTATTATTTTAACACTCAAAATTATGTGTTATTTAAAACAACATATTTACTTATACACTATACATTTATAAAAACTGCACCCTGTCATTACTACTTACAAAGCAATTATTATTTTAACATTATTTTAAAATTATGTGTTATTTAAAATTACATATTTACTTATACGCTATAGATTTATAAAGATTACACCCTCTCATTACTATTTGCAAAACAATTTATAACTAAACATTTTCCAAGTTTTCGGGCAGAAAATTTTGGCGTCTGTCCGATAGTATGTTTTGTACAAAGAAAAACTTCTTTCTACATCCACAGAAGTTATGGGTGCATATTTTAATGCGGCTAATATGGCCAAATCTAAATTTATAACAAGATCATCGGAATTTTCCTCAAGTTTCAGAACTTTCTTAACTTTTAGTAACAACTGATATCCACTGTTTTTTTGTAAAATTTCATTTAATTTATTAGAAATAGTTTTAGCAATATTTCCTGATACAGTAGAAATCAGCTGTTGAAATTTATTAATTATTTGCATAGATTCATTTAATGACAATGCTTCCGTTTCTAATTTAGCAATGGTTGAACTTACAAAATAGTAATTTGCTTTTATAAATGTCAGCTCATTGCGCAATTGTGTTTTCTTTAAAATGGATTGAGCTTTTGAACGTAAGTACTTGAATTATCAGAAATTTCTAAAACTAACTCCTTTATTTTTCCAAATGATCTGCATAAAAAGAGCTGCATTTAACCAAGTACCTAACGCGTAATCACAGGCTCTGGTGGTAGAGGAATATTAGGCAACTTTTCTTTGTAGAATTGAATTCGTAACGGAGCTTTTAAAAACACTTTCTTTATACTACTTATTAAACTATTTACTAATGGAAATTGATTACGAATTGTTTCTGCTACTCTATTAATACCATGTGCGAGACATGTTACATGTATTAAATTTTCATAAAATAATTTTAATTGCTGTCCAGCTTTTACCATATACGGTGCTGCATCAGACAGCATTAAAACTATTTTATCTGTTGCAACAATATCAGGAATAAAAATTGCATGAAAGCTTCGTTTATAAAGCGAACTATTGTTACATGATTGGTTTCTCAAGAACTTTGGAAGCGATTAAATATGATATACTAGACTGCGCCTCAGTTAAATAACCAATCATTAAATTTGCAACATATCGCCCGCAACAATCTGTAGTTTCATCTACTATAAAATAAAGATATTTATTTTTGTAATTTTCTTTATATGCCCCATAGTTTCAAGATATAAATCATTAATATACCTTTTTCGAAGCGTGCTTTCATCTGGCACTTGCTTTTTACTAATTTTTCTAAAATGACCTAAAACAAGGATTTTGCAATTTCTTTAATGGAATATTGGCTGTAACAAGTGCACCACACAATTCGAAATTAAATTCCTCTTGTGCATTTCTTTTGCCCGTTTCTTGAAACAACGACTGGCGCAAAGGTGTCTGACAAACTTTTGTTTTCTTAAATGTTTCTAATTTTCTTTTATGAAGAGAGGTTTCAATGTGCTGTGTAACTTGAGATTTCCTTTCGCACATGATCTAAGGAAAAATTAATTTTAAAAATAAGTATCTAATTGCGTTTAAAAACTGATAAAACGGTGAATTCAATAACCTACATCAATTAATAAGGGTTTAATTTCCGAAATCAATTAAAAATATGTAATGGTACTTACTATTTTTCCACAGGCTATGCAAAACACTTTTTCATCATCCAGACGTAGCTCGGATATATTTTTTATCCATACTTGAACTGAACTATTTTTAACTTTCGGCATCTTGAAGTTCACTTAACAAAGCCGTACCATTGAGTTACGTCTTCGCCCAAAGAATATTTAAAATTTTGCATTTTGTCCATTACTCTGAAATTATTTTCAAGAAGGATTAACTAACTAAACACTTACCTTGAAAAAGTCCAAATAACTTTAACCCTTGATTGAGGGAATTCCCTCAATCAATGCTTTAACTATCTACTTAGGTACCATTGGAATTTTCAAATACTACGAAATAGCGGCATTGAAACTTCATAATCCGGAAGTATTAATGTTGCACTTAACTGCAGGTAATAATCTTTCTTTAAACCTGTCTTATTCATATAAAAATACGTTTCTTAGTTAGACACAATAACAAAATTTAAAATAAGTTAGAATAATGCATTTTAAAGCGAATATGGAAGATATAGAAAAAATGCGAAATATATGTTAATTATGAATAAAAAGGCAAAATATGCATAAAATTGCAATATATGCAGTATTTGGCGAAATATGCAAAATATGCAAAAATTAATTAATGTCAAATGATTGCATTTAGTGCAATTCGTCTAAAAACAAAACGATATTCTTCAACTATAAAAAATAAGCGATACGCCTTTTGCATAAAATCCTCACTCTAATTATTAGCAATTCAACTGCTGCTGCAATAGAAGATTTGGTTAATGAGTGAGCGTGCTTTGACAACGGCATGGTTTATACGAACTATAAAAATGTGTTTCAATATACTAAACAGTCCCAGAATTTTAGTATGGGTAACACCAAAAACAAAACAAAACATTTGCTATATTAAACAAGTTTACCAAATTAATTTAAACTATTAAAATTGGGCAAATTGGGATGAAGAAACCTGTTATTAAACTACAAAATATCTGGAGTGAAACAACACACGACCATCCAACCTACAAAGTGGAAATAATTTTAATAACAATTTTTTAGGATATTTATGCAACTTCGTTTGTAAGAAGTTCATTACGAAAATAGGCAACATTGTAAAAACGAAAACAATAATATATGTCAAACAGACGTTTAAAACTTCATGTCAGATAGAGGTTAATTTAGAAGCTAACAAAATTCTAAAGCCGCCCCCTTCTATAAAGATATCGATATAGTATATTAAGTATCTAGAACAGTAAAAACATTTTACCAATCGAAGACAAAAGGTTTGGAGGAGGAGCGAAGCAACGACTCCAGTGATTGTCTGAGATCGGTAGTCCTTAATGTTCGAGATACTTATGACGTTTTTTATGCCACTAGACTGATTAATAAGATTTAAATATGTACTTAATAAATAACGATATGTACAAATGTATATTAGTCTCGTTATATCAAGTTGTCTTTATGTAAAAATTTGTATTTCGTTGCTATAACAATTTGTAAATAACTGCAGCCATTACAGTTTTTTTGTGAAAACAACATTAAAAACTAGAATCAATATTTTAAGTGAATCTGAAAAATTTCTT
The DNA here is from genome assembly GCA_036346205.1 of Vesta saturnalis. Lineage (NCBI taxonomy): Eukaryota > Metazoa > Arthropoda > Insecta > Coleoptera > Lampyridae > Vesta > Vesta saturnalis. The sequence goes on along the minus strand of JARFJB010002210.1, from coordinate 233,542 downwards.
GCACACAAGGTATTAGATTACATATTAAAGTAACGATACATTAATAAATTATTATATTCGTTATAGTTAGGAATGGTATTAGAAATAGCTGGTGCATGTAGACGAGAAGAGATATAATATAAAAATAGAAAACTTTGAGGAACGTGATGCATTAATTATTGTAAAAATACCCCAAACGAATACAAATATTCAGCGATTATTTGTTGTTATTAACATTGCACATATTAAAGTTAACTATTTGGACATATCTTACAAATATAAAAATCTCCGTCAAAAAAATGAAAAATCATTTCATTTCTTTTTAAATTATCGAAATGGGAAATGCACTAATCACGTTGTTGGAAAGGGTACACTAGTTTACTAGTTTTTTTTCGTTTTGCTTCACTAATAACTAACAATAATTAATCCCGTAAATTAATTAATTATGCACCGTTGAATATTGATAAGAAGAAAATTTAAAGATAGCCATTAATTGAAAATAGAAATTTTTCTTTCTTTCAAAATTAAAACTTATCAAGTACTATAAACAACCGTTAATATAAATAATAGTTTTCTTTTTGTTATTCCGAAATTAAAACTTGATAAGTAGTAATACAGTTTATATTCAAACACACATGTTAAATGTAAATTATAATCAAAACCTTTTATATTAATATTAGAGATGATAAGAAACACGAATTGACTGTAAAATCCGATCAATCTAATTAAGAGGTTTTAAATTAAAATAAACAAGTAATAATTAATACCGTCCTCATAAATTAGTTAGTTTAGTTGGTAAAAGTTGCATTGTTAAACAATAGTTTTGATATAAATGAGTAAGAAACTATGATCAGAAATACCATCCTAACTGAAGGCACACATTTTTTTCATAATCGCGAAAACAAAACACCACATATTAAAACTAATTCAGCTTTTATATAAGAAATATTATAAATATTATCAATTTGTATACAGGGTGTACCAGAAATATGAATTTATAGCTCTTTTTTTGTTTTAAATGTAAATAATTATCCTACCTTAAATACAATAACCAGTATATTATTACATTATTCGAAAGAAAATTGAAAGACCTACATTTGTAATAAGCAAATATTGTTTATCTGCAACGGTTTTTGAAATATTCATAATTTAGGATTTTTATTTTAATTCTTCGTGGCATAATTAATGTGCACCCTGCATAATATTAGGTATATTGACCAGAAAACGATTATAACAGTTATCATACTTAAATAAATGATAAAATGTATTGACTTTTGTATTACGTATGAGTGAGAATGTAATTTTATAAAATCTCAATAGATATAAAAATATTACTATTAAAAAGGAAAGTTTTTTTAAAAGCACTCTTTTATTTATGCGTAGAAAGTCCACTAAAAAGGAAGAAATACTTTTTTTCTTTGCACCAAAATGTGATCAAACATCTTTACGACTAAAAATAAAAGCGTGGGGTTTATATTGTTTATAATATGAGCGCACCACGCTTTTATTTTTAGTCGTAAAGATTTTTAATCACATTTTAGTGAAAAGAAAAAAATTATTTTCCCTTTTTTAGTGCACTTTCTGGGCGTAAATAAAAGCGTGCTTTTCATAGTATTATTTTTATATACACTTCCGAGCAAAAAATTTGGATCACTTTAAATATCTTAAGAAATTACAAATAATTTTAAAAATAAAACTAATCAGGGAGTCATAGCTATAGTAGGCGGTGAAAGTTATATTGTTGGTGTCTGTCACATTCTATCACCGTATTCACAACAAAAATTAGTCCTAAGCAAACATTCACATTTCGTTGCTTATTTTCCAGTGAAGTTTTAAACTTTTTTCTCTAAAACTTATTAGTTATATGATTTATTGCGGGTAGTGACGGTTTACTGTTCTGATTGTTCATTTACCAGGCCATAATTCCTCTAGATCCTATTGTTGTGGCACGAATTGTAGCGTTGATACAAGATGGAAGAGAACAACGTGAAACCGCCAGAATTGTTAGTAAGAGCCTATGTGCTGTACAAAATATGTGCCAACGCTATCAGGAGAATGGTCTTATAATCAGAAGATCCGGTTCTGGTCAAAAAGAGCCATGAGTCAAAGAGATGATCGGTTTTTGTTGATGTCAAGCTTCCGGAATAGAACATCTGCGGTTTTCTGCGAAATCAGTTTCAAGAGGCTAGATGTATTAATATTAGCGAATGGACAGTTAGAAGAAGGATTCGTACTAATGGACTGTCAGAAGGATGGCTACAAGACCAACATAGAACCGCCAGTAAGCATCGAATAGCAAGATTGAATTTTGCTCGAAATTACTTGGCATGGAACGATGATGACTGGAGCAAGGTACTCTCCACAGATCAGTCGCATTTTACCTCATTGGACCAGACGAACGTTGACGAGTATGGAGAATACCCGGAGAAAGATACTTCTCCGTTTGTATTGACGTTAGACGTAAATTTGGGGGTCGGTCTGTTATGGTTTGGGCATGTATCACTTCAGAAGCACGTACAGAGTTGGTTTCCGTAGAGAGTGGCTCTCTAGCAGCTCACAGATACATAACAGAGGTCCTGGAAGATCATGTTATACCTTTCACGGTCAGTATGGGCGAGCAAGGCATTTTAATGCATGATGATGCAAGACCACACGCTGCCAGGATTGTCAGTGAATATCTAGATAAAGTAGGAATTACTCGGTTTGATTGGCTAGCATGCAGTCCAGATATGAATCCCATCGAACATGTCTGGGATGAGTTAGCACGATGTATCCGAATGCATACGCTAGCCCCAAGAACAGCCCAGGTGCTGGGAGATTTGCTATTGCAAGAGTGGAATAACATTGACCAGAATGTAATCCTTAATTTAATTCGGAGTACTGCTCGCCTAATGCAAGCAGTCGTTATTGCAAGAGAGGGTAATACACGTTATTAGTATCATCAATTTGTCAATAATGTTAAGTTTTATTCATTCTTTCGTTCCCAATAACAAAAGTCGAAATGTACAGTTACCCTTTTTCTAGAATAAATCATAAAAAAAAAATAAATTCTGTTGTCTGATTCCGCATTTAAAAGCTACTAAAATGCAGTAGGTAAATTTACAATATGCAGACATAAGCATTTTATTTTTTTAAATCATTTGTAGTTTCTTAAGTTATTTAAAGTGTCCTAAATTTTTTGCTCGACAGTGTATCTATTAAAAGCGTTTTTATGAAATTACATTCTCACTCTCACATACGTAATACAAAAGTCAATACATTTTACCATTTGTATGGCAACTGTTATGATGGTTTTCTGGTCAACATACCTAATATTATACAGGGTGTACATTTATTATACCAAGAAGAATTAAAATAAAAATCTTAAAATTGTAAATATTTCAAAAACTATTGCAGATGGATAAAATTTGCTTATTATAAAAAATGTATGTCATTCAACTTTCTTTCGAATAGTGTAATAATATACAGGATGTTGTATTTAAGATAAGATAATTATTTACATTTAAAACTAGAAACCTATAAATTCATATTTCTGGTCCACCCTGTATAAAAATTAAATAAGTCATAATATTTCTTAAAAGATCAATGTTTGTACTAATTACATGCGGAGTGACAAATTCGTAAATTTGGTAGTAATCTCAAAATAATTTTTTGAACTACGACGAAAAATTATAACTTTTTATCTAAAACTACAAATATTTCAAAAACGGTTAAATTCAGCTATACGACATGTTTAAAACAAAGTGGTTGATTTTCATAGTAGAAACGAAATTCGCAGTAAAAACTATACCATTCCATTTAAAATAAGAAAAATAGGTTATGTACCGCTGTAATGAAACACTCTGTATACGCTATAACATTTTTAGGTTATAGCGTGTTTGAATTTAGGGAACTTTTTTCTACTGTGCACGGTTTAGCCGCAAATTCACTTTAACGTACTAATGAGCAACCCTGTATAACCAATGTTACCGTTGAAAAACCGCCATAATGTATAAGATGTCTATAAAAACAGTAACAAAATAACACGATGAAGGAGTCAGTTAACATAGTTATAATGTACGTATCTTCAAGTAAATACAGTCTCGGTAATCTTTCGCCCGATTGAATTAAATTTGATAGAGTTTATAGATCATCTAATCTTTAACTGTCTTTTCCTAACTTTAGCCGTTTTTATGGATAATTAACAATAACTTTTCAACGAGTTCCTGTATCTACATTGAAGCATATATACACCGCGTCCAAGATAAGGATGCCCTCTATGGGGATCTCGGAAACGGTAAGAGATGGAAGGTCGGTTAAATGAAACAAAAGTTACGCATTTGAGAGGATGTATTTATGGTCTTTGTAGAACACGAATATCTCTTTTAGTTTTGAGATATTTGAAAAAATTGAATTTTCTAATCTTCGTTTTATTTTTTCTGACCTTATTTGATGAGCAATCAAGAAAAGAAGAGCACATTTTCATTGCCTCTGCTCTAGCTCTACTTGATGCTGTTATTCAATTTTGATACAACGTTTCGTTTGTTAGCAACCATCATCAACTTTATTTTTTAAATACACGAAAAATTATTTTGCCATATTTAAATCCTCTCCTTGATTCTGAATTCAACGATATATCACACTTTATATTTTTGATACGTTTCGGATGAGAAAATTTATATTCAATGTAAAACATCGAAAACGTACAGTTAAAACTAATACTAGAAACATTAGAAAACCATAAAATTAAGTTTTGTAATTTTAAATGATAGACAAATAAAAACAAATTTATTTTAAAGGTTAATAAACTCACAAAAGATGTTCAAAAAGATTCCCGTTATTCTCTAAACATAAATAGCATCTTCTAACTGTAGCATATAAAACATTCTTCAGCATTTGCGGAGTAATACTAGCAAACGCTTCGAGAACTAATCTTTGTAAAATTTCTTCGTTTTCAATACCGTTTCCATAAATGTAATTTTTAATGTATCCCCAAAGAAAAAAAATCCAAAGGTGTTATATCTGGAGAACGGGCTGGCCACAGTACATTTGCATGAGTGCCAATACATCTTTCTGTAAATCTAACTGACAGGTATTCTCTGACAACTCTGGAATTATGTGCTGGTGCACCGTCATGCATAAACCAACAACCTTCAACTTCTTGGAAGGGCAATTCATTCAAAGCTATCTCTAATTCATTTTGGAGTAAAATTTGGTACCGTTCAGAATTTAAGCACTCGTGGTAAATGAAAGAACCTGTAATTCGAGTACCGAATATAGCAGCCCACATATTAAATCCGAAACAGTGTTGGTGTTTTGGTCGTTTTGTACAGATGTGGATTTACTCTTGCCCAATAATGAGCATTTCTACGATTAAAAATTGCATTATTATTAACCATACGTTCATCGGACCATATTATTTTATTCGGAAAATATTCATTGTGATATATCGTTAAATTCAGAATCAAGGAGAATTTAAATATGGCAAAATAATTTTTCGTTTATTTAAAAAATAAATTTGATGATGGTTGCTAACAAACGAAACGTTGTATCAAAATTTAATAACAACATTAATTAGAGCTAGAAAAGCGGCAATAAAAATGTGCTCTTCTTTCTTGATAGCTGTTCAAATAAGGTCAGAAAAAATAAAAACGAAAATCATAAAATTCAATTTTTTCAAATATCTCAAAAACTAAAAGATATATTCGAGTCCTACAAAGACCATAAATACATCCTCTAAAATGCGTAACTTTTGTTCTATTTAACCGACCTTCCATTTCTTACCGTTTCCGAGATTCCCATAGTGGACATCCTTATCTTGGACACGGTGTATATGAAAGTTACCAAGTTTCATAGTTTCTCCCGTAAGATCTTTAGTTTTAGGTTTATAAATTGTAAATATCAATATAAGTTATACAATCTGTAATAGTTTGATAATATTTTAAAAAGCAATACAATGCAGGAATTGTCAGACTAACAGAACACTTTTTCAATGTACAGCTCAATTTGCTAATAAACAGTTACAGTCACAAACATATCAATTTAAATTATATCAATATAGAAAATAACGTAATTTTTTAAGTAGGAAAAAAGATCGTTAAGGAGGTCCTTTCTGGTAAAATTACATAACTGGAATTGGTCACTATACCTATTTCTTATACAATGAGAGCCAGAATTAAAGCCGTAAATCACATATTACACAAAATTACTTAACGGTTCATCTCAAATTAAATGACACTTCTTATACTACTAATACTACTTAATGCAGGGTAGATTAAAAAAGACTTTACCACTTGCACTGACTTACATAATATATACAACAAACTTATCTTCATTCAATCTCAGCTAAATTATCAAACTTATCGGATCATTTTGATTTTGTGTCATTTAAAATTTAAATTACACCTTGATAATATCATCAGATCGACATACAACAGTCCTTCAAAGCTATTTCAGAATTGTTTTATGTACATATACAATGATACATTTTACTATACATTAGAAAACCACCCTAAAGGGATCCAATGATGCGAAGATACGCCCTAATGACTTTTTCAAGCATATTATATGGAGAGCAATTAAGGCCTTAGAACGATTTTATTACAATATAGTGATTAAATTCAAATCTTCTAGAATAATTTAACCCCTAAATAATTTAGTCGACCACCACGATTTTTTTAATATGTATACTCCCTTCACAACTGATTAGGTTGTTAGTAACATTTATAGTTTTTAATTTAATATTTATTGAACGTTTTTGTTGGTTAATACTAATAGAGCTAAATATATCTTTCGAGATAGTTAAAGAAATATATTATGATAATCTTGTGAATGTGTGTGTTCTAAATTAATTATCGCAGAGTTGTGACAGAATTGGCAAAAACTATTGTAGAGAAACAGCATGTCTTATTCATAAATCAAAGCATAGTAGCTTTTAAAGTCAGTAAAGATAATTGTGGGAGCACTTTCTGTGGCTGTATATACCACCTACTTTGTAGAGTCGAACATTTAATATCTCTATTTATTCTGTCACTTTCAGCGTGGGTGGTACGTTTCCGACGAAGTATTTCCTACCATAAATAATCTAATACTTTATATAATATACAGCTCTTGTACTTGACTTGCAGGACTTCATGTATAATCATTTATTTTAGTAATTAACAAAAAGAAAAGCATTTTTATTTTTTAATATTATTATCCAACCAATTAGGTAAAAATTTCATGCTCTACTTGGTAAAATAAAATTTTGTGTAAGTAATTAGGTTTTTTCAACTACAGGTTAACGCATTATTTACTCTTTGTAAGTGCATCTCAATTACATACACAATTATATTACTCTTATCGGACTATTGGCACTATCTGTCCTTTGATGTAGTACTTCAACCGTCCAACAGACACTTCAGTCATTGCGTGTATGCACACCATGTGCGGCTACTTAGGCGAATGCTGGGGTAGTATTTTCCCCTCAGTACCCTAACTCTGTTCCTTCCGATTCTATCCTGACCATACCATATTAATCCCACCATGCATATACAGGGTGAGTCAGTTTTTGTAGACAAACTTTAACAGGAGATAGAACGCATGTTTCTAAAAATAAAGTTCCTATAAACATATGTCGTAGAAGGCTTCGTTTCGAGATACAGGGTGTTGAATATAATTTTTTTCTCAAATTTTCATTATAACTCATAAACGAATGCTTAGATTTTTTCATGTTGGGGGATAATGTCTATTAATTAAGGGCATAAAACAAGCGATAAGAATGTTCACAAACTTGCACAGTGGCGGAGTGGAGGGTGCTCAACCCCTTTCATAAACAGAACTTCTACGCCAATGACTATTTTTAAAAAACTGTTATTTTCATTATCTACATACAGTTTAACAAAAATAATGTACCTTCTTCTGTTTCGAAATTCCTGTGGTTTCGAGTTATTTTGATTTTAGTGTTTGATGTGGTACTAAGTTAAGTAATGTGCTTTATGTGAATAATTGAATATAAAGTTTTAATAAAAAGATATAATAAAACATTTAGAGCCATTTTAGTACCTAACGATCGTTTCTTTAAAATTTCAAATACATTTTCATTTATAAATAGGTAGGTTATCGGTTTTTTTTAGTATCCATTGTTATTATCCTCGTATAAAAAGAAATGAATAATTATTATTGTTATGCGGTCAATACTTTCTGTATAATTATGTATGTATCAATTTCGCCATAAACATGTATGTAGTTTTTAAGTGAGATTCTAATAAGTTATAGACCGCTGCTCACTTGCTCCCATTAAAGAGCCGCCACTGTATGAAGTCATACTCAAATACAAGACTTTTGTAAATTGAAATCTGTTTAGTACACTAATTTTAACAATCCTTATTTACTATTGTAACAATACTTAATTAATAATTGTGAAATTAATAAGAATTCTTAGCAATAACGATTTATAAATAAATAACAATAACACTAGTATAATAAAATTAGACACTTTGTTCAAAATGTAAACCGTTCTTTTCAATACACATTTCACAGCGAGTACAATAGAACGTCTTAAGTTATCTAAATGATGCACCCTTATTTCATTGCAACAAAATATGATACTCCTTGGAAAACAAGTAAGTATTAAATTTTATATTTTGAACGACAGTTTGACTTTTTACAAACACTTGCTTCATGTTGAATAATTTCACTGTTATTAATTATTGCTTTTAAGTTCAAAAGTTATTTCATTTCATTTGCCAGCTTTTAATTAGTGTAACATGCCGTTTACATTTACAAATAGCGAACAAGCCGACATTCATTTTATTTATGGGTTCGCAAATGGGAATTCAAGGTACACAGCTAGGAGTATCGGAGAAGATTTACAAATAGACGAGAACCTCATCATTCCGTTTTGTGAGTATCCATCGTCGATTTGTTAACCAGGGTTTGAAAAATGTACATGGGGCCGACAGAACAACCGTGGACGAGATAGAATTGGAGGGTACATTGCGTGAATTTAATAGGAACCCCGACAAGTACTCGATGTACTGCTGTTGCTCTTGGTATTTCCCAAAGTAAAGTTTCGGGTTTTAAAACGGGATCACAGACGCCCATATCATTTTCAACCTGTTCATGGTTTATGTCCAGGTGACGCCGAACGAAGACTTAATTATTGTAGGTTCTTAACTCCATTCAAAACAATATAGATTTCTTATCCAACATACTGTGGACTGATCAATCCTGTTTTACTCGTCGTGGTATCGTAAACTTTCACAATCTGCATATATGGGCACATGAAAACCCACATGCCATTCGACCAAGAAGTTTTCAACATGAATTTAGTACTAATTTCTGGATTGGAATTTACGGCAACCACGTGTTTGGACCTTATTTCTTGCCACAACGTGTAAATTCAGAAAATTTCCTACAATTTTAGAAGAAGAACATGTTAATATGTGGGAAGACATTCCTTTGAATTTAAGACATTCTTAGTTTCAGCTTGATGGATGTCCGGCCCATTATGGCAGAAATGTAAGAATTGGCTAAACAATAACTACCGGGAGGTGGCTAGGTCGTGGAAGTCCAGTGGCGTGGCCTCCTAGATCCCCGATTTAACGCCACTTGACTTTTTGTATGGGGATTCATGAAGGAAAAAGTGTTACCACTCCGGTTAATACACTTGAAGAACTTCACAATCACATCAGAGATGCTTGCAATGAAACAAGGGTGCATCATTTAATTAACTTAAGACGTTCTATTGTACATCGCTGTGAAATGTGTATTGAAAAGTACGGTTTACATTTTGAACAAAGTGTATAATTTTATTATACTAGTGTTATTGTTATTTATTTATAAATCGTTATTGCTAAGAATTCTTATTAATTTCACAATTATTAATTAAGTATTGTTACAATAATAAATAAGGATTGTTAAAATTAGTGTACTAAACAGATTTCAATTTACAAAAGTCTTGTATTTGAGTATGGCTTGATACAGTGGCGGCTCTTTAATGAGAGCAAGTGACCAGCGTCTATAACTTATTAGAATCTCACTTAAAACTACATACATGTTTATGGCGAAATTGATACATACATAATTATACAGAAAGTATTGACCGCATAACAATAATAATTATTCATTTCTTTTATACGAGGATAATAACAATGGATACTAAAAAACCGATACCTACCTATTTATAAATGAAAATGTATTTGAAATTTTAAAGAAACGATCGTTAGGTACTAAAATGGCTCTAAATGTTTTATTATATCTTTTTATTAAAACTTTATATTCAATTATTCACATAAAGCACATTACTTAACTTAGTACCACATCAAACACTAAAAATCAAAATAACTCGGAAACGCACAGGAATATCGAAACAGAAGAAGGTACATTATTTTGTTAAACTGTATGTAGATAATGAAAATAACAGTTTTTTAAAAATAGTCATTGGCGTAGAAGTTCTGTTTATGAAAGAGGTTGAGCACCCCTACTCCTCCACTGTGCAAGTTTGTGAACATTCTTATCGCTTGTTTTATGTCCCTTAATTAATAGACATTATCTCCCAACATGAAAAAATCTAAGCATTCGTTTATGCGTTATAATGAAAATTTGAGAAAAAATTATATTCAACACCCTGTATCTCGGAAACGAAGCCTCTACGACATATGTTTACAGGAACTTTTCTTTTTAGAAACATGTGTTCTATCTCCTGTTAAAGTTTGTCTACAAAAACTGACTCACCCTGTATATGTAATGTATGTATGTATGCTGGGAATCCATGGTTGTGGCTGAAGGAGATCGAGGAGCTCGAGCAGCTTGCCATTCCCAAGGGAGGCAATGAAATACGTTGCCTTTTCATTTAATGCTGTAACATGACCTTGACTTTAAAATTTGTTTGAATGCGTTAATTTCAAGATTATATGTTTATTTGTCCCTTTGGGGTTTTGTTACCTTTTTGTAAATTTAGTTACTTAGAAAAGTTCAGTAAAAAATTAGATAAACGTACTCGAATATCGAAAAAGGAAGCTCGCATTTTGATAAGGTAAACAGCGTTTTCAAGGGAAAAGTGTTATACTTTTAGAATATGTAGGCATACAGTATTATATTTTCGCAAATTTTGAATAATACTTAACTGAACACGTCATACGCGAAAATGGTTGTTTGAACAGTCTCAATACTGCCATTCGTAGCATAGTAAGCTATAAATTCTGATTCTCATGGATTAAGTAAACAAGAGCTGAAGAAACATTTGGACGGTATTGAAATTCTCCATAGAGCATTTAATAATCGAGATTAACACTTGAATTAATATTAATCTTGCTAAATTGTGACCGTTGAAAAGTGATATTAGTGTTGATAATGAGAACTAGTACAGAGGCCGCATTACAAAATAAGTTTTTGATATTTAAGCAGAATTTTAAGTCGAAAGTGCCTTATATACTTTTGTCCAAAATTCAATAGTTAAGGAGTTATGTGCACTATTACATTTAACCAATAAAGTAAAGACATTGTTGAGTAAAGTACAATAGTATTTTATTAATTAAGAATTGTTGTATTACTAACACAAATGTAATTAAAGTTTTGGTTCAAAATGTCCCCCCGCTGCCTCACAACACATTATTGCTCTCTAATAATTGGGTTATTGAAAAAAAATTATCCATTATTTTTATGTATTTTAAAACTTTACCATAAATTATATTAATACTCGATGCAAAAAACTCTTAAAAAATTTTTTTTGACGTATAAGCAATTTAAAATTTTAAAAAGAATCTCGCGACTACAAACGCGCCACGATTGGTCGCCATTCCTGTGACGTCATCATGTTAAATTAATTCTCAATAGTACAGTGTCAACGACTTCTACACGTAAATTGACTAAAAATATCAGAAATTTAGTACAAAAAAATTATTTATAATAGCTTGTTTAGTCATGTGTGGTAAAGTTCACGGTTAGGTTGACAACTAAACTTGTGCGGTATTACATCATTTAATTTTTGCTCTACTTCCCATTGTAGTATAGTAAATATAATTCTCCATGTCTTCTTTCAGCTAAAAAAACATCAAATCATGAGAATTATTTAAATGACCACCATTATATACACTTTTAAAATTTCAATTTCGTATAGTACATAACCTAGCGCGTAATTAAAATATACGATACTACAAAGAAAGTGGACGGTGACGAAACTCAACATTTACGCTTCTTTTTACCCAGTGCAGATAACGATACCTTACAGGCAAAACATCGTATGTTACATAAGGTAAAGGCACCAGTAATCGACACTATTAGAACATCTTATTTCGATTTAATGTTATTTTGGATACAACAGTAATCTACACCGTTTCACCAGTTATCGCCGCCCCATTTATCGATATAATTTATAGAATACAAAAAAAAAGAATTAGATAGGCAATTCCTTATATTTTTTTATTTGGCGCATGAAAAAATTAAATGATAAAGTGGGATCTTAATTTTCAAAAATGTTTAAGCTTTTCGGAAAAAAACTTATTTAAGCCTATCTCCAACACTTTGTATCAAAAGATGTGGCAATTTCTCCAATATCTCTTCCACTTTGATAACAGAGACGTCACTATCGACCATTCGATATACTGTCTTATCATCGTTAATGCAGTTTAAGGACATAATTTCAATTTTTCCATCAACCACACCCAAAAACCTTACCAATAAAAAATCACCAACATTATACACACAGTTTGTCAGAGTCAAAGAGTCGCTATCTGAATCCTCGTCTAGATGTAGATCTTCATCCTGGGCAGTTTCTATTTCCGATACATCATCTAAGCTATCTCCGCTTTCCATCCATTCTTTCACTTCATCACTTGTCTCGTACGAAACCTTTCTCTTTTTTCTGCTCGCTTTTTCCACCAATTTGCTTTTCTGATTTCTTTTTGCTTCTTTTGCCTTCGCTCTTTTTTCTTTTTCCTCAAGTTTCCTCTTTTTTCAGCTCCTTTTTTTTCGTGGTATTCCTGCCACGCTTTTTACGTAATTACCGACGGGATCTTTTCCTTATTTCTCTTTTTTCCACTTTCTAATGTGCTAGGCCATAATGCTTTTTTAAATGGCGTTGGAACATTCTGATGAATTTAGACTATCTTGTCTTTCTGATAATTGTAATACGTTGGTGCTGAGGTTAGAGCCTTTGTTACCGTCAGGTAAATAAGAGGATCCAGATTGAAATGCAACCAGGATTTTCTTTTAGTGGAGTCTCATGGTTTTTCTTTTCTATTGCATGAACTTTTGTAATGTTTTCAATTGTAGTTGGATTTGTTTGTGAGGTGAGGGGGTGTTGACATTTAAATTCGGGTGTATATATTTGAATGGAACGGATAACTAATTTATTATTTGCTGCTCTTTCTTTTTCATTGTCTTCAGTTCCTATGTCATTTTTTATCTTTCTCCATGTTTCAAACAAATATTTTTCCTCAGTCCTTCCATTCCACTTTTCCTTTTCTTCAACCTGTTTAAAAAGGATCATTCTGTCTTCTGGTATCAATTCTTCTAACACATGTAATTGTTGTTTTTGCTTTATCTTGTCGATCTTTACCGCATTTTAATTTGAGGATGTTTTAGAAAATTTCACGTTTTCTACGGAAAATGGACTAAAACCACACGCTTTAAACCCGTTTTGCACAGTTTCCTTGGACACTGATGACAAATCAGATTCAAATAATTTAGGAAAGTTTTCTTTTCTTAATTTTGATCCATCGTTATCAACATGGAATTGCCTTACTGTTTTTTTCCAATACCCTTTCAAAGGTTTAAACACTCCAACGTCCATGGGTTGGATAAGATGGGTCAATTATCTCTATCTGATATTGTTTGCAATACTGCGATAAATTGTAGGGCACGAAGACGTTAGTTATATATTCATAGACTGTAGCACCACACATCCATCCTGTTTCGTAACGGCCAACGCCCCATTATTTGTTCATTGCCGACTATATGGAACTGGGAATTATCTCGTATTTAAAAATAATCGTGGGTGGTGCGAAGTTTCCTTGTCCATTAGCTGTAAGAAGGACTGTAAGATATTCTTTGTCGTCTTTTGTTCCAGTTATATAAACGGATTTTTGTCCCTTCCTGGTAAGCACTTTGTCACCTTTTAGTTGCCGAAAAAAAGGCACTTTAGTCTGCGTTGAAAACGCGGGTTGGATCTTGAGTAACCTCCAAGAGATTTTCTGAACGCAGATATTCACGAATCTCTTCAAATCATTGTCTTAACTGCTCCTCAGTAACGATCTCTCTTGCTGGCGTTAAGTTTTGCGCTATACGAGTCGTTATTTATGGATTCCTTTTAAGAAACAAGGCAAACCATTTTTTCCTAATCGTCCATCAGTAAATAGAGAATTTCTCTTGCTTAGTCTTATAATCATTTGGACACTGTCGAAAACTTCCTCCTTTGCTACGGGTCAGTGTTTTTGGGATAAGAAAAGTATCTAGTTTACCAATATTTCTTTCTCAGCACTAGCCAGTATTGAAGGTGGTCCTATTTTTCTGACTTTTGATGTCCGCCCTGATGTTTTGTCAAAAGAGTTGTTGTGGGGACATTAAATGTTTTAGCGGCATTTGCAACAGGCATTCCGCTTGAAATTGCCTCAAGGGCAAAATCCATTTGCTTTCTGCTATAATTGAATTTAGGCGGCATGATTCTGTAAAGTAATATATATATATATATATATATATATATATATATATATATATATATATATATATATATATTAATGTTATATCGGATGAAGCCCATACGGTTCGCCTCTTAATAAAGCGTTCAATCGTCGCATGAATCTAATCCACAATTTTATTGTTTTAGATTGGACAAGAAAATAAAATAACATTGACAGAGTACTCGTATTTTTATGCTGCCCAGAGCAGCTATCACAATTTAAATATTTGTATATTGTTGTACAAATTTCGTTAGAACCTCTATTACCGTCACCAGAGACAACAAAATCCTTTCTGTGTCACATTTTCATAAACGGTCATGTCATAAAAGAAATATTTTCTCGCATAGAAGAGCAACAAATTATCGCCGTGAGGCGTATTTAAGACTTTCTGTAAGTCGAAAACAACGGAAGCTTTTGTCTTCTAGCCCTTTATGTTGATTTTTGAGAAATTCGTCTTTGCAAATGTCTTTTATACGAATATGTTCTTTGCATACTTGCATTGACTACTCATTTTCTTCATAGTCGTTTTTTTTCTAGATTCGCACATGGCACATTTATCATTTTTGGGTACGTGAAATCCAATGTTAAAGTCCTTAAAGGTTTTTCTGAAAATCTAGTTACTAATGACCATTATTGGTTTTATTAATCTGCTCTCTTTTATACATTCTATACAAAAAAGACATATTTCTGAACTCACTAGGTAAGTATTTTCGGGAAGTTTTTACCAGACAATAGTGAGAAGGCACAGCTGGTAATTTTGATATGAAATTATAACATTTGTCCTTAGCTCATGACTAGTCTTGTTGGATGGCTCAGGTCGTCCCCTTGCATCAGTCTTGGAAATTCTACAATTTGCGAGATATCTAAGGTTTGCAATAGAAATTTATGGCACACTTGATGTTCAATATTTTGCCATGGAATAAAGTAGTTGTATAATTTGTCTTCTGCTCACTTTAGCTTCTTGTCTTCTCCCTTTCATCTCAACTTCCTTTATGCATGACAATAACCAGTCCTTTTGCCTTTGTGAATTACCCAATCCCCAGCAGAATTCATGTACACCTTGACGAACCAGTTCAGGAAATTTTAAAGAACAATGATTGGGAAATTACCTCCGCAGGGATTAGGTTGGTAGTCCTTTTCCTTTTCCATAGTTTTTTTCTATCATACTTTACTTTCGTTTCGACATCTTTTGTTTCTTTCTAGGAGGATTACCCAATACTTGATGCTCTAAGCTGCTTCCGCCACTAAAGTTTCACTCTCATCGAAAGATGCTTTAGTTTCGTGGAAAGATATGTCAGATGAGTGACGACGAAATTTTTGTGGAGTGCTGCTAATTGTATTGTTATTATTAACATCAGATTTTGCATCTGACGAGGAATCACAATCCACAGGTTTTTTTAGAAGTTTTGTCACGGGTTCTATTACGTTGGAAAAATGGTTGGCTTCAAGACAAGGTACGCCTTCCATCTCCTCAATAACAATGTTTTCATTAGTCAATATTATCTACACATATTGAAGATAAATTGTCTACGTTAATAAGTTTGCCGCATTCCGTTATAATGCAGTTACTTCTTAGGTTTACAATATCACCAATTTTTAAACCTGTTCCGGTTTGCTTTCCACTCGGAATTTCATTAGAATTTTCAGTGTGTGTCACATGACTTAATATCATTTTGGCTCGACTACTCATTGCCTGAAATTATAAAATCTTTATTTTGCTTTTGTTTGATGTGACAAGAATAGTTACAAAAAACTTTTCAAAAAAGCAACTAATGTTAGGTATACCTTAAATGAACAAGTGGCCAGCCAAATGGGTCGTGATACGAAAACCACTGAATTAAATAAATGAATGTTAAAAATATAAATAACCTCATGTTCTAAAGCACAGTAACAATTATTATTATTGTTTATAGGTTATGACATGTCAGTATTGTAAAGTTGACCATAATGTTGCCAAATTTTTGCGTATACCAAATTTACATAATGTAAAATGATTAATTACAACATAAAAACTAACATTTTCAAACAAAAAACAATATTAATCTAAAACAATGTCACTTACGTGCTCCGGGATTCTTACACAACAGTAACATCAAGCAGAAGATGTATCGTAACTGACATAATTTAGATCACGTGACTTGATGTTACGATGTACCGTCAGTCGCTGTCGGACATACGATACTTTAGCGAGGTTTGTATAATTTTTGGTAAAAATAATGTCGCTTGCTTTCGGGTAAAACAGCTATTTTCACTATTATTGTAAGCTATTTCGGATACGATCATTTGCCGGCATAATCTTATACAAAAGGCGGTCACGATTATCCAAAAATATAAATTTCTACAAAATTGTCGCTTACGATGTTTTGCCGATAAGGTATCGATAATAGACACAAAATATGGCTCGATAATTACATGAATACCGGAAAACACAGAATGTGCCTAAAATTAGCAAAGTCACTTGAAACCTATAACATATATTTGGTGCTAATTTTTTCAAAAAAAAAGAAAAAACAAAATTCGGTGCGCCTATCGTTAACAAAAAAATAAGGGCTGTACCTGCTTAACATAAAGTTAATTCAGTCAACTTAGCTAACCCTTGCATTGAAATCGTTTATGTGCCTTAATTTTGTGCTACTTTGCTCGTATTTTTAGAATAAGAGTAGCAAGCGGAGAGGATAGGAAAAATCTCGGCGCATGCGTCCTGCTCAGTTTTTTATTACAGCCCCTTGCCGGTAGGTTTCTTTTCAGGCGTTATTTTCAACCCCTTGATGATGTATTTATGACTTTACCCCCGTAATTAGGGCCTTTTGGCGTATTAAGAGCTTTTTTTGGTAGTCCAGCCATGGTGGGCTATCTGATTGATCATGCGAACAGATTTTTAATTAAATCTAATTTTAAATCCTAAAGTAATATAGAAATAAATTGGAGATAAAGTACTTAACCCTACGATGCATGGCATCAACAATTACTATATTTACATGGCATGGGTAGAAAATACTACCTAAAATCAAATGTAATGACAATAACAAATGTCCTCAATTTTGAAATTCTTTTAATTATAGGCGATTACATTGTGTACATAAATATACAGAGTGCTCTTTACATATTACATTTATTCGTTCACATTTTCTGAGCTTTTGTGAAGGACATAGAAATTAACTTCTATTTCCTACTTTCCGTTTGGCTTCGGGCTCTGCGCTTCTATCGATAGAAATAAATTTTGCAATTGTTGCCAAAATGCACTTTTGAAGTTTATCGTTTTTCGCTAGTCTTCTCATGTAAAGCAAAATAAGCTGCTGAGCCAGTTCTTTCAAAAACATTCGTATTTTGTCCGTTCGGTTTCTGAAATAATTTTGATTTTCAGCAATAAACAAAATAAAAGCATCTAAAGCTCCTACATCCATAATGTTGCTCCATATTACAATTTTCCATCTTTTTGTTTCTCTTGCAGGAATAATACGCTACTTCTATGGCCCATTACATCCACTCCACCTTTAGTTTTTTTTATAAAAGTGTATTATTTCGGGTTTACCCTTTTGTGTTGCATCTACCTTATTGTCGTTATATATTGTACTGAGTAATATCACTGCTTTGTTTTTTTAGGGACATAGCTCACTAGTGTTATGTTATCATCAAAGCCAAAAAGAGATGAGCAAACGGATCAATTTTTATTTGCCTTCGTTTATGCAGAAATATCTCTCTTATTTTTTCTTCTAGTTCCTACTGCTGTTAGTACAACAGATAACAGTTTCTCAAATAGCTCTACGCTAGTAAAAAATTTATCGACTGTTATATTTCCCGAGTTCGCCAAAAAATTTGTACCGTACTCATACCTAAGTTTCTTTCCACTTCAGCCATTTGTTGTTTCCCAACATATATTTTGCAATCTATTGCATATCCTGTTTCAGACTCGCAAAGCCAAAATATCTTGATACCATATTTGGCTGACTTGCTTGGCATATACTGAATGAATGCACATCTTCCCCGAAAACTAACTAGTTGTTCGTCAACTGTAAGATTAATTTGTAGAACTATAACCGTTTGGCATTGTTTCAAAAATAAGTGCCAAATGTATGAAATGGTTGCTAATTTATCCGTTTTCAATCTTTGCTTACGGGTTATTTTATTATCAACCCGTAAAAACCATTTTATATTTTGGAATTGGTTGCCAGACATGCACGCTTTATATATTGTATTGGATTGTATATCAGTAAAAAGTTCACGTACGGGTGCATCCCAATTTTTTTCAACTATAGCCATAGTCATCAGACCAAAAAAGTAACACATATTCATCTTTTTGGATGGGTTGCCAAACTTTATTCTTTAGAGTGCATTTCCGAACAGCCTCTCGATGGGCGCACATAATTATTTCTTCTGTCATTTATAACGTAATAAATATTTTCCAAGCATGTAAATGTGTAAAAATGTTTCCTGTTTGTTTTGGTCCTGAAGTAAAGCGCTCTATATTATGAGGACCTACTTTTACCTATTTACTTGGTGGATTTCTTTCTCCATTTTTTACCATTTGGCGCGGTCCTAAAATCGTTACCATTTTCGCAAGATAAATCCTCAACACTAACACTTTCGTTGTCGCTTTGGTTCTCTGACAATAATGAAAAGATGTCACCGTCGTCTGTAACAGAATTTTGATTATTCGTCTCGTTATTGTCGTAGTCAGAGTCGCCACTTGATTCTGATTTGACATAATCAGATTCCTTAATCCATTGCTGTAGAACTTCTTCGTACTCGTGGTTTGTTGGTTTAACACTTTTCCTTTTACTCGTAGATGCCATTTCTATGATATAGAATTATATATATGAAGAATACTTATAACTAACATCTTACCTTCCAACTTCCATTTTCAAAAATACTATAGTACGTTTCACACCGAGAATTCAGTATCGAGCCTTACGGAGCGCGCGTTGCCTTATGTAGCATGGCTGGGCCGCTCGGATCTAACTTTATTTTAACGTTATTTATGAACAGTAATCTTGTTAATAAACAACATAGAAAATTATTAGTGTAAAAAAAATGACAATTAATCGGAAAGATCATTGCGATTTTAAACAAGTAATTTACATTTTACAGTTCTATTTAAAATGTATTTTATTTTTATTACGTACAATTTATACAAAAATCAAAGGTATTTTTTTATCTTTATTTATTAATATTGATTGATATAATTTACAATGGTTAATGATTAAAGCATACTTCTTGCACGGCACAGACAAAAAAAAGCAGAGATACAGAAAAACTAATTATGTATTTAAATTAATATTAAACATTCCCACTTACAAATGAACGTTATTACAATTTATGTAACAATTGGAACTATTTATTAAACAGGCCCGAAACTCATTCTTAATTACCTGGAGAACTATGCAAAAGATAAACAAAATAATTGCACTTAATCACTTGCCTGGATACTTAATGATATGTTCCGCTAATAGGTTTGGTTAATCGCATTCTTAGTTAGATCAATCACCCGTTTATAAACTTTCAACAAACCGTTTCTTTCGTTTATTTACATGAACCCTTTAATTTTAGTTTCACAAACCAAGTCGAAATTGACCACTCTAATGTATGTGTTAACCTGGAAATAATTGATAAAGTTATGTACCTATATGTACAAAGTTACAATAATTATAAAGAACATCTGCGGGGTGTCCGTGTGCTCCTTAGAGCGACCATGTCTCTACTATGCAAGTGCCGGAAACGCTGCCCGGGTTTTATGCTAGCCATACTGAATTCTCGGTGTGAAAAGTAAAATAGCTCCAATAAGTTACACCTTAAAAACCAACTTTCAATTGAAAAATACTAGCATGAATTAAGTTACAGTTTGCATAAAACCAAACTGTGGTAAAACAACCAAAGATCGTTTACTAGTTGAAACCAAACACTGCTCTGTCAAAAAGGGTATTAGATTTATAAACAACCTTGAACACACTAACAAGTTATTAAAAATGGATAAATGCCTGGTGACAAATAAACAAGCTGACCTTCAATTACAATTTTGATAATACACCTGTGATTTGAAAATATAATCGATTCCATCCCATACGACAGATACCGGACTCCATTTTCTGTTTTACCAAATGTACATCATCATCATTACAGAACCGTAATAATAATAACATAAGACTGTACATGTACGGTATAACAACAGTGTGTGCGTGCGTGTGTGTGTGTGTGTGTGTGTGTGTGTGTGTGTGTGTGTGTGTGTGCGTGTGTGTGTGTGTGTGTGTGTGTGTGTGTGTGTGTGCGTGTGTGTATGTGTGTACGTGCGTGCGTGCGTGCGTGGGTACGTGCGTGCGCACGTGCGTGCATGCGTGCGTGCGTACGTGCATGCGTGCGTGCGTGCCTGCGTGCGTGCGTGCGTGCCTGCATGCGTGCGTGCGTACGTGCGTGCGTGCGTGCTTGCGTGCGTGTGTGCGTGTGCGTGTGCGTGTGTGTGTGTGTGTGTTTGTGTGTGTGGGTGTGAGTGTGGGTGTGTGTGTGTTCGTGTGCGTGTGCGTGTGCGTGTGCGTGTGCGTGTTCGTGTGCGTGTGCGTGTGTGTGCGCGCGTGATCGTGCGTGTTGTTGATAATCGTATTGAAAGAACGCAATGACAGGAGACTCACCTGGTTTTCGTGTTTACAGTCGCACGGCACAATCACTCTGCATATAGTTATTAAACGAACAATATAAGGTACTTAACGGTTTCCGACAATCATGGATATAAAGCTATTATTTTCTGGATTTCGCAGTTATGTAATCATAATAACAACCTTTCAGTATTCAAATACCTCTAGAGAATTTTTCACGCTTCAACTGCAAACGACACAGTTTTGCATTTATTAAAATGGTTCTAAGCAAAAAGTTCAATAGCTAATTGTATTTCTAGGACCTTTCAATTTTTCGGCAATGACATAATTAAACAAGTTGACTTTTATTTCTAATTTTGATAATACACTTCCTCTTTGTTTTAATTAATAGCATGTTACCGTGGGATATCGTTTCTCGGAATTTTACTTAATTAATCAGCCTATTTTCGCAACTTTAGATGATTACAGAATTTGCAGTCCTATATTGTCATATATAGTTGAATCTGACTCTTGATTCTCTATTTGAATAGCACAAAATATACAGGGTGTTGTATTTTAAAAAACGAAGTTTTTACAATTGGTCAAATTTGGCAACACTGTAACGCGATTCAGGAATTCTAAATTGGTTCCCATGAAAGTCGGACTAACGAAGTAAGGGTCTACGGTCTAATCGTTAGGAATTTATCACACTAAAGCTTTGGAACCAGACACTCTCTCCTCTGATTCTTCTTGTTGTGATAGGGAACCTGCTACAAACCCTTTAACTATTGGTGACACCCAAAAACGTCGTTATTTTTTGGGCGTCCCTGGGCGGTTTGGTTGGGGATCGTAGGTAGGAACCACTTCTCGTTCTCGTTCGTGATTCTTCAACTGAACAGCTGGTCCCTTCACTGCTCCTGTCTGCATTTCCCCTAAGAGATTTCCTTCTAATTTTCCTTAGGGGAATCTTTGAGGGTTTGCCTTTTTAATTCACTTTCATATCTGCTGTCTTTGGCCTAAATCTACTGTAGCTTCCTTTTTCACTGTACTTCATGAATGATGTTACGGCGGGATTTAATAGGGATAGAATGGGTTCGCCTCACCTGTGCGAGTTTCGGTGGCCATGTAATTCGGAGAATGAGACACATTGTGGTTATACTTGCGCCGCAAATGAGATTTCCTCTTTCTCTCCGACTATCTCTTAATAGCAACTATGTTGTTGTATCTTTGCTAGTTCATTGTGTCATGGGGTTGAGTTGGGGTCTATAATGGGCTCTATCTTACATATTTTGGGTAAAAATATTTGGATATCTTTTCCTGTGGGTTGGAATGGGTTCGGGTTTTTAGGTCGCCGGCCTTTAAGTTTGGCTGAGGGTGAAATAGCTTTCTTGAATTGGGTTTAATTTCTTTCTTCCTCTCTAACTTTGGATATCTTTTAGTTTCGTACTATACCCAATTATGAATAAGTGTTTGCTAGAATTAATGAGGCAAAGACAATCACATCTACCCAATTCAATCCGCCTTTATACGCTTTGCTTCCTTAACTGTAGTAATAAACCTTGCTTCTCAACATCATTTTTGTTTGGAAGTACTATCGCTTCGCGGCGCTCTTCTTCTATTTTTTTCTCCTAGTATCGGCAGATTTGCCGATGGTGGGTCGTATTAATTATTAAATGGCATCGTACACATTTTGAATTTACAATCTTGCATTACTTTTTAAAAGTGGCACGTTATTTCTTCAATTGGATTTCTAAAATGGGAAGTTTCGAGTTGGAATCCGTTTCGTTTGAGGTTAAATATGGTTCTCGTGAATGAAGGAAGGAGCCTTTGCATCTTCCTGGCTTTGTAACTCCATCAATTAATGTAAAACTTATCAAAGCTTAATTTATTAATGGAATTAGCTTTGGCTTTATGAATTTTCTTCTATTAATACGTTTCGATAAATATATTTTAGCTTAGGAAAAGTATACCTAATAACGATACCGCATTGTAATTGGTAGAGTAATTTCGAATACCAATATCTACATATTTCGTCAAAGACGAATGCGAATTTTAATAAGCAATTTATACCACATTCTATTTCTACAACTTGATTATTTCAGGCTAAGTTTTGGATGACAACCGGTGTTAACTTGATTACTTCAATCATTCCTTTTGGGCCATCGTGGGGGCACATGTTAACGATCCTGGGGGAGATGTTCACCACACGTTCCTCTTTTCATTGAATATTCATTGCTACCTGTTCCTCGTATCTGAGGAAGTTATTTTAAGCTAAGTGTTAAAATTTCTTTATTTAAATATAAGTAAGACCTACATGGTAAAAAGCTCAAGTTGTGCGATCGTGAAGTACCTTACGACTACATTGACGTTAATGACTATAAATGGATCTTTTACATGGTATGACTGCGTTATATTCACGATTTTAAAGTTTGTCTTGTTTTTAGGTTTTCCTTAAATTTTTTGGTAATAAAAATAAAAAGGGGTCTTTATAACATTTTGTAGGGTAATAGAGTGATCACTGTTTTGCCAAGACTAAATATGTATTTTGTGAATTAAAAAATAGGACATATGTTTACTGGCACATGAATCAGCGCAGCTGTATGTCAAAAATTTTGTACAGTTCATATCGGTAAGGTACGTGGCCAACCATTATTAGTTGCAATCAGGTATATTACTGACTTTAGTGACAATTTAGTGTTTTGCAAATTTAGTTTTACAAGTTTTTTTCTTAAATTAATGTATACTTAGCTTAAAAATAGAGCCGTAGTTTTCTTCACCATTGTTTTAAATTTGGTACTGGACTTTGGTTTATTTATTTTTTTCTTACAATTTTCGGTTATAAGTAGTACTATTGTTTCCTTTAATTTGACCAACATTGCCTTTTAATTGATTATTATGTGTTTCACTTCTTGTTATGTGTACTTATGTGTCCTTTTAGAGCTTCACTTTCACATTTCGTAGGTTAGGGGCTGTATTGTCTAAAACTACGTGGCTCCTTGGGTATATCTGTACTGTACGGTACACCCACGCACCCAGTGATAATCGAAAGCCAATTGAGCTAGACCTTACCTTTTTCTGTCTTCGGCGTATTTCGGGTTGTGTTCAAAGATCATTTTGAACACGTTAAAATATTGTTGAAACTATTCGAGATGTTATTTACGAGATCTACTCCAACAGTAACATATAAATTGTTACTGTATTATATGGTTTAATAAGTGTTCTTTGAGTAAAAGAAAGGAAAGCAACGCGTATCATTCTTTTCTCAAAGGGGAGGCGGGTTGTTCGACCTTTCCACGCTCCTTTAGCCACAACGCTGCATTCCCAGCATGCATATTGCATATACACCTTACGTAAATAGAATGGGCCACGTTGAGGTTGTATTGGTTTTTTAATTAATAGACATTAGAGTTACTTGTTCCCCACAAATAATCGAGCTAGTTGGACCTGTGATAACACAATGTACTTAGAACCTCTTGTTTGAGATTATCTCAGGGGTTTTTATCATACACATATAGATAGGGTAGTAGCTTCCACCTCAGAACCATAATTACATTTCTTCCGATCCTATCCTGGCCCCATCCATCTGTAATTGCTCCATGCATGTGTAGGTAAATATAATGAGCCCCGTTAAGGACAAAATGAAGTGGGGGAAACCACACCCACTTTTACCACGTGGTCCTACCCATTTTCCAGACCCATTTTCATGGTTTCTTTTCGGGCGCCATTTGCAACCCCTTGATAGCATTTTCACCCCTATGCGAGCGCATACGGCGTTCTCATTGGAGGACCTGAGGGTAGACCGCACTTCTCGTCTTCTGATTAGCCCCTGGTTTCTGATTGGTGGCGGCCATTTTGTGGGTGTGGCTTGTCGGCCATTTTGTCGGCTATGCCATACATTTAAAAAGTATTCTAATAAGGGGGCCCTTATACTATCTCGTAAGATATGTATAGAGCGTCGTACGCCCCCTGGTTTCTCATTGGTGGGGGGATGGAGGTGGCCATGCAAATGTTGCATTATTTTCTCTCCAAAGTCGCGAAAAGTTATATCTAAATAATTTCGCACTCCTAATTGGTTATGGGGTGGTTTGCGTCGTGGTGATGCCACTCTAGAGTAACACAAGTCTCCAAATTTGCTGTCATATCTTCAAAATTAATTTGAAGGAAGTGAAGATAACGCTCACCGGTTAAAGTCCCACAAAAAACGTATGGACCAAAAGATGTTGATCAGATAATAGTACAAAATTGATTTGAGGTCTTCTTTCCGCGACATGGTGCGGATTTTTTACTGACCAGAGATGCTCGTTGCGCTCATTAAACGTCCCGCAAGGCATTTTGACGCCTTGGACATATGCAGTCTTGTGTTGTGCGTAGGAAGTATATGATTTATGAACGTGAGCTTGGACGAGAAGTTTTTTTCTTGTGCGTGCATAATGTAACTTAGTGTAAATGTTGCGCCACTGGAATTTTTAGCTCATCAAGTGTCATGTAAAACATATTTAAATACGGTATATGAGTTGGAAATATTAAATCTGAATGAGAAGTAATGCTTTGGTAACACCCCTATTGAGACGATAATGAATGATACTGGATTTCGCCACTTTGAACGAATGCAGAGTTCTGTAAAAGCGTAGCGTGTGAATTTACGATATGTTGAGTTGATATTAAAGTGTAAAATTTTATATGCGCTCGAGAACAAATGGTGTACAAATTTGCCGAATTTGCTGAAGGAAACTTAGCGCACATGTGGGACTTGAATAAAAAGTTAAGTCTAGATCTGGACTTTTTAGAAATTTCAAGATACTTGACAGATTGGTGTCAAGTTTTGCATTAGTACCGTTTGCACCTTGAGGATGAAGTATTTAAACGTTTATAAATAAAATGATTAATGTTAGTTGAAAAATGCTATTTAAGGTGTAAGGTCTGTATTGTGGACCGGGCAGCCGTCTTGGAAACAAATAGTAGTTCATTCATTTGAGGGAAGAGCATTCCTAATACCAGGGATAATTCGCTCCTACAATAGTCGCAAATATCTGTTTCCCGTTTATTTTTATTATAAATAAATGGCCCAATCAATTTGTTGTATTAACTACAAAACTAGGTTTAATTTTATTTGTCAGACGTAATAAAGGCCATTTTTAAACCTACCTATAACGCCAGACCACACATTTAATCAAATTCTTGTTTGTAAATGTCTTCCGTCTAAATTATTTGGTTTTTCTGTTTCACAGAAATAATGGTTATCCTTATTAAATACTCCACAATTCGTAAACCGTGTTTCTTCTGTCGAAAAATACCTAGATTGAAGGTTTGATATTTTTTGGAATTTCCTTATAAATCGTTTAATAGTTCAAATTCTTCTATTAAAATCATACAATTGGCGTTTTGGTTTCAAAAAAGATCCACTGGCTAACAAGTTCGTAATTAAAAATCTAAAATGTCTCTGGTAAAGTTGGTATCGCTCCGGAAATTGTTCTTAATATGCTTATGCTGCAGCTTCTGTATTCACGTTACCTTTAAAATAGAGTTAAACTACATTTAAATTTTCTTCATTGGAATAATTAACCACTATACTAAGTACTTGAAAGAACATTTAA
Organism: Vesta saturnalis; assembly: GCA_036346205.1. Classification (NCBI taxonomy): domain Eukaryota; kingdom Metazoa; phylum Arthropoda; class Insecta; order Coleoptera; family Lampyridae; genus Vesta; species Vesta saturnalis. The sequence goes on along the minus strand of JARFJB010002210.1, from coordinate 206,767 downwards.
GACTCTGTAGAATCAAATAAATTACGACATTTATTGACAACTCAGCGATTTGGAATAATGACATGAGGCATTCTTTTGTTCAATAATGGCGGCCATACGTAATCGAAAGCCTACTATGAAAAAACAATAATTTCAAATATGAAGCTTAAGGTAAGTATTAACCTATAATGCGTGATTGAAGAAACCTTGAGGAACTCTTTCCAAAAATGCAAAATGTATCGATAAGAAACTAAAATGTTCATGTGAATATGTCGAAATCAAATGAAGCTAGAAAATGTTATCTTCATAAAATACCTCTTATAATAGTGCCCTAATGTATTTATCACACCATAATACTATTCATTTACAAGCTGCCCGCAAAAGTTAAAAATGCACCATTTTGTTTTTTTCTCCATTATCTCAAAAACCACAAAAGATAAATCAAATTTTAAGTGGGATTTAAATCTGTAATAGTCATCTGAAACTTTTCTAATTTAACCAATCCTATAGCTAAGACGACGTCTGAGATAGCGATGCATGTAAGCCAAACTTGGGACAACCCGTATACTTGAGCATTTTACCTTAGTAGACCGATAAATGGACCTTAAGAACCACGCCCGAGCTCATTAATATTTCCAAAAAAATATAATTACACATTTAGAAAAGTGGAATTAAAAGTGAAAAATCTGGAACACTGGAACTCTGTCAGGACCTGTAGCAAAGGAAATACACCCAGGTACCACAAAAAATTAAATAACACCGAACGCGTTTCATCATCAGCGGTCGACTAGGGCGAACTAAAGAAAATTTCTAACATATACACCATCAGCGTTGCTTATCTGGTGAAAGTGAAAGTTTAATGAGTTCTAAGTAGCGTAAAGGTCTGAAGTTCTTTAGTTCGCCCTAGTCGACCGATGATGATAGCGTAGCTATCGAAACACTTTCTGTGTTCTTTTAATTTTGTATGGTACGTGGGTATATTTTGTTTGTTGTGGAATTTCAAATATGTGCATCCCAAATACAAGAAATTTCAATGTAACCATATTCCAAAACAAATATTAATAAACACTAAAAAAAGCTTATAAAGCTAAGGATAAAGTGCAGCAGGATGTACGATTATCTCATTCACTAAAGGTTCATTATCCAAAAAGACATCGCGAACGTGAAAAGTCTGCTATCCATAAACCTCCCAACTTCCAGATAAAATACAAAGTAAATAATTATCTTGTGATGATTATACAGTAGGATCTCTAACATTCTAACTCATAGATCTGAACAAAGTGGCAAACAGTCTCGGTGTGCAGAACTTTTTTGAAAAATTTTTGGAGGTGTGCTATCGCAAAAAATATTAATACTGGCACGAAGTTCAGTGAAAATAGAGGTTACACATTTTATAGGAAAGTTTGAAGGTGTTGAAAGTCATAGCGATAGGGCTAAGTCCAAGAGATTATACTTAAGTTCCATGCTCAACACAAACAAAATGTTTAAAATGTATAACGATTGTAGTCCAAGATCTTCTAGTAAACTATTTGTTCCTCCACAAAATTTAATTTAAGGTTTGCTTCTCCAGTAACTAACGTTTGCAGTTACTGCGAACGTCTAAAACACTTTCGGCAACTTGTTTAAAAGTTAAAAATCTGAGAGTATATAAACTAAGAGCTAAACAGTTTCACTTAATGGTGAAGGAGGAAGAATAAGGTGCTGCATCATTTTGATTTGATCTGCAATAAGTTCAGCTACTGCCAAAGCTTCTAATTTAAGAATGTTTACATTCATGCAAATTGGATGGTATGAATTTTGTATTGTTGAAAAGTACGTCACTCACGTTTACAGTGTGGATTTTACATTAATGCGGCCGAGCCTTAGATGCAACTGGTTCGGGAACTTTATATTTTTTAAATAATAATAATTGGCATGGTGTACAAAAGATTATATTGTTTTCCGACGGCTGTGGTGGGCAAAATAAGATCAACCATGTTGTCCACCTATTCTACTGATGGATTTACAAGCATTCGCCATGTAGCATTAAAGAAATTGCGGTAGTTTTTCGAGTAACAGGTCATTCGTATCTTTCAGCGGATAGGGTCTTCGGAAGAGTTGAAAAGAGTTAAGACGGCATGCGGAAGTCCCTTTACCTAATGATTCCAAGGAATTTACAGAAAATTTGGACAAGTACACGTATTAAAAATATATTGGCAAGCTTATGACATGAAATCTTTGCTAGATACTCTTAAAAAGTTCAAGGACTAAGCGAACAAGAAAGGTTATTTTCAAGAAATGTACAAATCAATCCAATACAAGTCAAGTTAAATTTAACTGCGGGATGAACTCTAAGAGTCCAAGATATTAGAAGCCTTTTATGGCTCTAGTCAAGCGCCTTAAAAACTTAAACGCTGTTGATTTACCATTACCGGAATGTGCGAGAGATACCTTTTCAGGATAAAGGAAAGGCCGTTGATGATTTACTAAAATACGTTTCGGGGAAGACTGGATAAGGGACGAAATTTTTATTCTGAAGTTCGTAAAAGATCATGTTACTGTTAATGAACAACATGATGAAGACCAATTATGCTACTGCGTAGAAATAGACCACGAATCAAAACTTTGGTTTAACCTACACATGTGGAGTATTGGGTTTTGAAAAAAATTTTTGTAATGAATGGAAAGATCATATATACGTTTTATAATTATAATTAAATTAAAAATATATTTTTGAACCCAGTACTGGAAACACGCCGAAAGTTCCCGAACAAACCCGAGCGCGTGTGACGTCACAATGTTTATGTTTACTCATCGTAGCATACAGCGATACAGTGTTTTGACTTTTAATCGATTAAATCTTGTTATTATCGTCAATATATTGATAAATATATAAAAAATGTCAAACCTTAAAGGTTATCGTGCTTTTATACTAATATAGTAATTAATAATTATTTATGTAAACGTATAAATTGAATAAATAGAATTCGATAATAAAATTTTTTAACTAAACTCCAGAATAATTACTTAAAAAATCATACCATCAAAAAAATTTCTATGAATAATTTAACACGATTAAATAATAAATTTGTACACGGTGATTGAATGTTTTCGGTTTAATTTAGTATTTTATACTTTAATTACGCGCTAGGTTATGTACTATACGAAATTGAAATCTTAACACATACCATCCGTCCTCATTATAAATGACTTTCTCGTTATCGTGTTGGAAATGTGATGCAGCCTTTTTTAATATCGTCTCTAACACTTCCTCTTCTCCTGCAGGTGGATCAGTTCTACAATAAATTAAGTTGTCTGGCGCACTCACAGCGGCAAAATAACAAGGGTACTGAATTTCCGAAATGCCTACAACCCACGAGCCTATTGATCTTACTCGTTTTGGCAGTTGTGTAACAAAACTTGACGTCATATTGTTGGGAAAATACGTCATGGAACTATTACTTAATAAGGTAAGATAAAACTCAGTTTTATGTATCTCTCAGCTGCGAAGCTAACACCCAGCTATTAATTTGTCACTGTATAGTTTTTCGCTGTTTTAACATTTCGTGAACCAGATCGATAATGTTGGTATAAGGGATGATCTCACCTTTTATTGTGACAATACTCCTTTTATCCCAAAATACATCACCGCCCGTATTCAGTATACGCAAGAAATCAGTTGATACTACCTCGTCGTCTGCCAGACCTTTGCGTTTCGGCGCAACCCTAATATCATCATCATCACCGCTGATTGTTATACTAACGGGTAGACGTAATTGATTGGAAAAATGTAGATATCTTTGAAGAACCTGATTGTACTCCTGCCATTTGTTATGGTCGGTCATTTTGGTTTTTAATACTATATCCATGTCGTTACCCAAGTGCGTTAATATGCTGCTTCTGATCAGCTGACAGAGGTACACGAACCCTTAAAATGTAATGTGCACACTCGCAAATGCGTTCCACCTGCTTACTATTTAGACATGTCAATAAAGCGTCACGTTGACTTTTACTTAATATGGCTAATGCGTGCAGGATATCGGTGATATCAATAAATATCCGTGCGGATTAGAAGTAGCATCTTGGTACTCAGCCTCTAAAATTTAGGGTTGTCAGGTGAAATCTGCCTTACTAAATCCTGTATCTGTGTCCTGTCACGTGGGTTCTTAAACAAGATTATGTAATGAGCGTTGAGAGAGATATCTGGCTGTCCGTCCTAGATGAAATATGTTTTACGTTAAGAAAAACACGCTTAGATTTCTATGATGATTATCCCTTGTAAAAATATCAACCACCGAACCGTTAGTCTCGCGCATTAGATCGTGAATTATCATTAAGACCGGTTTTTCACGATTAAACTGTTCCATATCAGATAATCCTTTCTGAAAATCCTCTGAGAGATCTTTGAATAATAGTTGTCATTCGCCTTAAAACCAGATAATTTTTTCAAAAGCTGTATCGCAGACAGTTCAGTTATTTTTTAGAAAATCAACGATAAAATATGATTTCCCACAACCCGATGGCCCCACTGAATACGCGGCAGTTGCGTACAGTGCATTTGCGTACACGACAAATTTAGAGACACTTGCGTACACGAATAAAGACGAGATTCCCAGGTAAAAAAACCCTTATTAAACGAAGGCATTTGCGTACAATGTTCAGTTATACTCAATTGCAATATTAATAACCAGTAAATTATTATCAGAAAAAAAAATAAATCGTGAGAATAAACTTCCCTTCACACTTTATCCAGGCTTAGGACTGGCAACCTATAAAATTATGTTCTTTGATACAATATCTATAGATACTAAGAAAGTAACTTTATATATTGGCGTGTTTAAAAAATGTTTTTTTTTTGGTTTTTTTGCTTTTATTTTTATTTTATTTTTTTTATGTTTTTATATATTTTTTTGTTTTTTCTTTGATATATTATTTAATTAAAACTTGGCAATAAAGGCAATTGTTGTTAAACATTTTTTTACATCTTTAGTATTTTCAAAAATAAGAAGGGTATTTTTAATCCTTGCATCTAACTGTACATACCTCTTTTTTCTTCTTTTACCATCGAGATTTAATTCCTTCCGTTTGAAAAGAACTTCTGCGAACTCTGCATCTTCTTTTAATTTTTTTATCAGCTCTTTGATTGTAGGCGTATTCGTTTTTATTGATGTGTTTAATTTATTATTCCACCCCTCCACAGATTTATTCGTTCTGTGTCGTTTATTGTTAGAAGTTGTAACCATTGATTGAAACCGATGGAAACACATTTTTAAGAGCAGCAATGGCAGCGTGTTCAAAATCCATGGATACCGTTTCTGGATTCCATTTTGCAATATTCCTTACAATATTGAAGAACTTTTCATATGTCCGACGAGTTTTGTTCTTTAGCAAAGCATAGATGACTGGAATTATATTAGTTTCTTCCGTTGTACTACCAATGTCAGCATGAATTGTGTATATCTGTTTAAATTGTTTGCTGCAACTTTTAAATGTCCCATCTATGAAAAAGTCGGAGGAAGCTTCTAAAGAATCTTTGCCAGTGGAGCTTGAAAACACAAAAAATCTGTCTTTTTCTTCTTCGTTGTCGAACAGTAAAAAACTCGTCCCGTCATTTAACTGCAAAATTTCTTCTGAAAGATTTATTTCTTTAGCACTAACAGGCTCAACGGTGTTACCTTGCGCTTGTCGTCTAATGCGATTCAAACTTGATCTTACTGAATACAGTGTGGGCATTTCAGTTACAAATTCGTAACCACGATTAAATAATGGTCCAATTTCTTCACTATAAATTTTTGAAGTTGATTCTTCCTGTTCTCGCACGCGTTTCTTGACAAAAACGAAATGCTTTTTTACTTCTGTTGCTGCTACATTTGGTAGACAGATGTGCTCCGAGACAAATAAAACTTCACTTCCGCAAGTTTTCATTGTACCCCGACATTTCTCGGTTTTCTCTTTGACACACAGCCAACTCACGACATCTTCTTTATTTGTTCGGTGTTTTCTATACTGATACCCATCTAGAATTGCATTGGAGGTTTTCTTTTCGTTGTTTCTATAATCTCCAGTTTAGACATATTACTCGTTAATATTAAAATAGCACGTTTTCTATCGAAGTGGTCAAGAAATGAGGGTTTTTTGTTATTGCCAATTAAATATAACCATTAGATATTAGACATGAACCAATCACAAGACTGAATTAAAGTAATTACCAGTGTTAACGAATAATCCCCTAATTATAGAAAGTATAGATACCAAACTATTTTACATAATTTATGCAAAGCTCCCTACGAAATCATTAGAATTAGCAATTGGATGGTCATACTTTCTTATTGTTATCGACGTTATCGTTAAGATGTCATTTAGAAATAATTTAAGAAATAGCCCAGTAGATTTGGGGCTAATAGGGATTATATTCATTACTGGCATTTTAAATCTATTATAGATTGTACGCAAATGCCTTCGTTTAATGACTGTTCTTGTACCTGGGAATCTCACCTTTCCTCTTGTACGCAAGTGCCTCTAAATTTGTCATGTACGCAAATGCTCTGTACGCAAGTGCGTGGATACCGCCCCACTACTATTGCAGAAAAGGGAACTGCCCTTCGCTCTCGTAACGATAATCGATACTAAAGAGTATTCTGTTATCATCACAACTTAAATGCTAGGTGAAAAAAAATCTGTACTCACAGGTATATTCTACCCTGTTTTATGGTGCTTATCTTATAACATCAAAATAATCCTATTTGTTGCTGTCTTTTAAATATTTACTAAAAACCAATCCGCGCATCGTGCATGAATGATAATAGTTTGATGTATATCTAATTTATAATGTCTAATTACCTGCTTACTTAATTGCCGCCCATTTATTTATTTTAAACTAACATACAAATAAATCAGGCATAATTTTTTCGAATATATAGGTACTGACCCCTTAGATAGAGAATCTGCCTGTATAAAGAAGCGCTATTGTATCAGGGTAGAAATGATTATTATTGTTTCACCTAATATTTAATTTAGACCTTAATGGATTTTAGCAGCAGCAAAATTTTAAAATATTTGTAAACGCATTAATTAACGTGATGTCCACGGCTGATTGTTAGTTTCCTAGTCATATAAATGAAGCTGTATAACTGTTTAATAAAGCCTGTCCGGTAGAACTGAACGGGTATCGGATTAACAAGGAGGATTGTCAATATATGGTTCTATTGTGCTTGAAACCGCCTTAATGCTTTGCTGTCTCGTACTTATTGTACGTGACAAAGAAAGATGGATATATTATGAATAATGCCTCTATTTCTGCCGAACAAAAGCGTTTGCAACTTTCACACATAATGACAAGGCAATAAGAATCAGATGCAGGTAGAATAGAAATTCAATAGGTATAATAAAATGCCAGTGGTTCTCAACACTGCTTTAACATTACATTTAAAATTTATGGAAGAATGCAAGTTTTTATAATAAACATTTATAAAAGCCATTCATAATAATGAATATTCGATTAAGTATAGGTATTTCAATTTACATTTAGAAAGTTCATTGTATACCTAAGTATGGTAATGACGTTTTAGTGTACTCCAATTACAAAAGAATCCAAATAAATATGCAATACTGTAACAATAAGTAATTAATAATAGATTATTATACCATTTAGTAGGTACATATAGGTATAAATAAAACAACTGCAATATCTATATTATCATTATTCTTTGAGTAAGCGTTTATATAAACTAACCATTAATATAATGCCGAAAAAGTTGAGTAAAGAAATTCGCGAATTAGTTTTAAATACAGTCGATTATTTTAAAGAAGAAAAGAAAATGGTGGTCCACTATTATCTACATTTTCTGTTCAACAAAGAACAGCAAACGCGTTAAAACTTTCGGTTTCGACGGTGGGGAAAATCTGTGCTTTAAAAAAAAATGGCGGCGAGTTGGAACCTCCAGTGAAAAAACAGCGTGTCAAACTTTGCACTACAGATTTTCCAGAAAATGGAAAACAAACAATTCGTGCATTAATATACGAGATGTACGCGAAGAAGGAACACGTAACGTTAAATTCATTATTAAACTTCTTAAAATTGAGAACCGCGTATGAAATAGGAAAAACCAGTTTGGCTCTAGTGTTAAAAATATGGGCTTTAAATTCCAAAAAACCAACAATAGACGCGGTTTGTGTGAACAAAGCCACATTGTCGCCAAAAGAAACGTTTTTCTGAGAAAGTATCTCAAAAATCTTAACTCCGAAAGTTCGAGACAGTTTGTTTTTACAGACGAAACGTGGATATTTAGTAAAGGTAGTACGTCAAAATGTACTTGGCAAGATAACAGTGCAAAGAGTTTACATCAACCGAACAAATCATCAGATGGAAAACGATTTATTATCATTGAAGCAGGTAACAGAAACGGTTTTATCGACGGAAGTCAATTAATTTTCGGTACAAAAAATAAATCATTAGATTATCACGATAATATGAACGCAGAATTGTTCGAAAAATGGTTTGAGGAATCACTTTTACAAAAATTAGAGGAACCATCAATAATTGTCCTTGACAATGCGAGTTATCATTCTCGAAAGGCAGAGAAGGCAGTCAAAGTTTCTTGGAAAAAAGAAGAAATACAGCAATGGTTAACCGCTAAAAAAATAGCGTGGGAAAATTTTATGACAAAGGCAGAGTTAGTGGAATTGGCCAAAAGAAACAAAGTAGACCAATGCGAAAAATATGTAATCGATGAGCTAGCTCTATCATATGGACATGAAGTTTTGCGCCTGCCCCGTATCATTGCCATTTCAATCCAATTGAGTTGGTATGGGGCATTACTAAGAACAAATACGACAAAAGTATCGTTGCGACATCCGGAAAAGACGAAGATGTTCTTAATACGTGGAACGACGCATTAAAACAGTTAGTGCGGAAATATGGCAAAAATGTATTGATCATACGGATAAAATAATTAAAGATACTTTTGTTAATGAAGAGATTGTGGATGAAGTAAGACCTCTTATTTTCACAGTTAACACTGAAGAAAGTGATGACGATGATCTTTTCCAAGATTTGGATGACTCAGGAAGTGATGAATCTGAAGCCGAATGACAATTATAATTTTTACATTTAATTATAAAAGTATATCTTTGTAATTTAATTAATATTTACTAACTATAATAAAAATGTATTTGTTATTGTTGTTATAAGTATAAGTGAAAGGTGTCAATTGAAATTACTTATAGGTAATTAGTAATCGATTATTATTTTTATTATACAAAAGTTGCATTTCTTCACAAATTATATAATGTTAAAGCAGTGTTGAGAACCACTGGCATTTTATTATACCTATTGAATTTCTATTCTACCTGCATCTGATTCTTATTGCCTTGTCATTATGTGTGAAAGTTGCAAACGCTTTTGTTCGGCAGAAATAGAGGCATTATTCATAATATATCCATCTTTCTTTGTCACGTACAATAAGTACGAGACAGCAAAGCATTAAGGCGGTTTCAAGCACAATAGAACCATATATTGACAATCCTCCTTGTTAATCCGATACCCGTTCAGTTCTACCGGACAGGCTTTAATAATAAATAGATTAAACAGATTAAATAACATCTTTTTATTATGAAAACGCATGTCATCTTTACATGTCATATCCATTAATTCTTCCCCATTATCACAATACAACCCCCAATGTATAAATAAATTAGGTCACAATCTGTAGATGGGATTAAAAGAAATGTAAAAATAATTATGCAATCTCCTTTGATAAAAACAACTCTAATGAGTATTAATAACATTAAATCTTTTTATTCTCAGGTGAAAAAAATACGATCCCCACGTGGGCCTTTAAAAAATGGCGATCAAAGGTGTCCCAGGGTCAAGTCACAAAAAACAAAAAGGCGGTCAAGGTGCCTCTATTCTACTCACATGGCTAGACAAGCTATTATATATAATTTTTTTTCACTAAATTTCTGATATTTTTCGTCAATTCACATGTAGAAGTCGGTGACGCAGTACCATTGAGAATTAATTTAACATTATGACGTCACAAACATGCCGTCCAATCGTGACGCGTTTGTAGTCGCGTGATTCTTTTTAGATTTTATTGTAAAGTTTAAAAAAAAAACAATGGATAAATTTTTTTTTCAATAACCCAATTTTCAATTTAAAAATTTCGTTTGGTTTCCAATTACATTGTTCTCATTTAAAAATAAATATGTTTGTGCAGCAGACACCGCTTCTTTAATTCCTAAAGATTGTAAAATAAGATGTTACTTTCGGAACGCAAAACGTGTCTACTTATTCGTCACAATAAAACATGTGCAAGGGTCCTTTTTGAATTTCTCTGGGATAAAGTACTTTTCAGGAGTGATTTTTTGTGTCTAAAAGTACAATGCACCAACTTTCATAAATAAAAATAGTTAGATCGTTATAGTCGTGATAACGTTGTCACAAACTTTTCTCAAAAAGTACACTTTGAGACTTGGTAAGTTTTGTAAAAAGCCCCTCATTTTTTTTATTTTATTGTATTTTTACACCTAAATTGAGTTTTAAATAAATACGCCTCTCTCTTATTCATTCAAGATTAAATATTTTAAAGTAAATTTATCAATTTCTTAAAATTGAGTTTACTTTTCGGAAACATCGATATCTTAAAAAATTTAAAAGTAACAGTTTAATGCACGATTTCTAAATAAAAATGCTCTGAACTCGAAAAGAGCAACTTTACACCCAATTTGGAGATAATACAAGATAAAAATAATACAAGGTTACTAACATAAAACAAACAAGTTTCTAGGTTACTTACACTAGGCTTCACTATTTTGTAACCAGTAAAACTACTTAGTATACTGAAGGTTTTAATTTGTTTGACTAAATTTTGAATATAATTTCACATTGTAAATAATTGTGTGCAAGACGTATTTTATAATATTCTGTAACTTACATATCTAATTATTTTACAACATAATTATTATTTTAGCGAGCAATAATGCATTGTTAATGTTAGCAATGCACTATAAACTCACGATTGTAATCGTAATAATAATAATTATAGTCGAAACTGCGTATTCAGTAAGTTCGAACAGTAATATTTTTTTTAAGTAGCGAATTTTTTAGGAATATATTATTAAAAATACTACGTATGGACAAATAAAAGGAAAAATAAAAACCAGTCGTGCAGATTATACTGTAAGATATGTACATTTTGCAGGGGTTCCATATTGTACTCCTCCTGTAGGAAAACTGAGATTTAAAGTAAAATTAAATTTTCGAAATTATATGTAAAAATATTTTTATAGGATCCCATACCGTTACAAAATTGGACAGATGTGTGGGATGCAACAATACCACGTGATGTTTGTGTTCAGTACAAAAATGACATTGTACTAGATGAAGTGATCGGAAGCGAAGATTGCCTCTACTTAGACATTTCTGCTCCCATTCAGGTAATTGTGCAATAACGTACAAAAGTTACTATATTTTAATAATTTTAGAAATGTGCAGAAAAATGTCCAGTTTGTGTTTGGCTTCATGGTGGTGGATTTGGTCATGGTACTATTTATGAAACTGGTCCTGATTACTTCATGGAAGAATCAATTGTTTTGGTTCAAGTTCAGTTTAGGTTAAGTGTGTTTGGTTTTTTGAGTACTGAAGATGATAGTGCGAGAGGAAATATGGGACTGAAAGATCAAGTGTGTGCACTAAAGTGGATTGCACAGAATATTATGAATTTTGGAGGAGATCCTGATAAGGTTACTGTTTTTGGAGGAAGTTCTGGTGCTTCTTGTGCGCAACTTCATATGTTATCTCCAATGAGTGCAGGTAAAAAAAATATGTCTATTTTAAACCATATTGTCTCCTTAAGGTTTATTTCATGCGACCATAAGCCAAAGCGGAGCTTCGATACTGTCTCGTGCATTACAAAGAAATCCACTGAACTTAACCAGAAAATTGGCTACACTGCTTGAAATTAATGAAGACGGTAACGAAATTTTGATAGACAAACTGCAAAGCATCTCGTCACAGGATCTTATTAAAGCTGCTTACAGTAAATCAATTGTGGTAAAATCTACTAATGGAGGCATATTACTTTGTAAATTTGTTTTTAATTCCTAGGGATCGTATTGGAATAAATTTGGTACACCGTTTGTTCCCAGTATCGAACACCAAAATTCTAATGCATTTTTATCTGACAACGCATTCCAACTTTTAAATGAAGGAAAAATTTCATGTGTGCCCAGCATGATTGGTCATAACACTGAAGATGGATATTTATTTTATAGGTGTACTGCTAAAGGATCTAGTAAATAAAATTTTATCCTTTGTTTCTAGATATTGAGAATCGTGCAATAAACATAAGTATATTCGATACTCATCCATCACTTATTGTTCCCGATGCAATGAATATACCAATCAGCTCAGGTTGTTATAACGAAACTTTATCAAAAATTCAACAATACTACTTCAACAATGGCTCATTTACACATCTACCTTCTTGGATTAACGTACTTCACCTTGTTTATTGGTCTTTAAAAACTCTCAAAGTATTTTTAGTATTTTGGTTTTAATTACGTGGTACGAGGCATTGTAAAATCAGCGGAATTAGTTTGTCAAAATTGTCAATCTTCACTTTACTTTTATATTTTTTCCTACCCAGGAAGCAGAAGGATGTCATATCTTGGTATGAACTTTGAAGATTTTGCACTTTATTACATATAATTCTTAATTAGGCGGAACTGGCCATTATAACGAAGTAATGTATTTGCTTTATCCACTAAGACCAGCTTGGAATCCGAATGAAACAATTTTGGATCGAATCACTCGTAAACGAATGGTTAAAATGTGGACAAATTTTGCTACTTATAAGTTAGTTTGTCTTAATAATGTAATATTACTAAAATTGTGTTTCAGAAATCCCACACCGCAAGAAGATCTATCGCTGCAAAACGTGCAGTGGGAAAATTTTTGTATAAATAAAAGTTTTTTGACCATTGATCTAAATTTGACGTTAGGACAAGATCCTAATTCTGAACATATGAGATTTTGGGATAATTTGTTTAAATACTGTGGTTTTCCTCCATTTCAAGTTTACTAATTTATATCAGTTATGTAAAACATACTAAATTGTTTAATTAAACATACGCCCCGTTATATCATATTCACAATCTAAGTTATTGAATAAAAATTTTAACTCATGTGAAAATACAAAGGATGATTGTAAGAAATCGTTTATACTTTTCTGTTTTGGTCAAAAATGTCTGTTGCGTAGAATGAGATGCACAAGTAATACTTTAACATCAACATTATCATATTAATTTTTAACATATCAACATTATCAATCTTGTCCCTTCCTACATAAATAATACCGTCTTGTAGATATCATACCTACTTGATGCCCTTGAAATTTAATACCTTACGAAGAACTACTCAAAACATTCCAAAGCTAACCGTAGTACATAGCCGACTTGCAACCCGAGATTTACCGGTAGCCCAGTCCAGCATAGATTGATGTGAGTTTTACTAGAAGATATGAATGGATGGGTGGGAATATGTAGGGAGCATTCGCAGCGCACTATGTCTAAATGCGTACTTGACTTGATCATTTATGATGGACCTAGAAACCATTTAGTGGATCAACCTGTGAAACAAATTACTCTTTAGTTGCACCGAGTCTGTATTTACGACAACAGTGAATATGAAAAACAAGGTTAGTGCGAATGTCCAGAATCAAAGTAGAAGAATTGGTATCTGCCAAAGTAAGAAAGTGCGTGCATATGCTTGTGCTACACATTGACTACTCAGTGAACAATTATGGTGAACAAGAGCGCTGGGTGAAGTGAATCTGTAAAGCGAGTAGTATGCACGTGAAAATAACTGTTGTAAAAAGAGAAACGGAGAGAAAGGATCCTGACAAAGAATCACCCAATCTAGGGAGCAAGGATAAGTGAAGGGAATTCAAGAAAAGGGTGAGAAAATGAGGAGCGATTTTGCGGGAATTTTGGAGGTAGGTAAGACGTGGGTCGAAAGAGGGCGTCGTTGAAGTGGTGAATATGAACGATATGCTACCCAAAATAGTTTAAAATGTTGTACGTGACAATAAGCTTACTAAAGAGTTAAATGGAGGAGCATACGGAGAAGATACAGAATAAACCTTAGGATTATGTTGAGTTGGTCAAGGTAAAGAAAGCTGTACAAAAGTTGGGGAAAAGTAACATTGCAAATTTGGATAGAATTACTGATGAAATAATGCCTAAAGCTCAAAGAAAGGTTGTGTGAATAACTTAATACATGTATGAAACATGGATTAAAACAATGAGGTTATTGTTCCGCTGCTTAACGGTAAGGGAAGTAAGAGTGATTGTAGATCCCACAGAGGGATACGTGTATCAAATGCCATGAAGTGAGTAAATATCCAGTAAAGGTTACAAGAGCTGTACATAACGGTATCTGGGTTTGTATTAGGATAAGGGTGCTGCAGTGGACACTTTGTACTGCCCTGATGGGCTAAGAGTACTTTGTTAGGTCGGGGGTGGGTATAGGTTCTTTTAAATACGACACAGTTATAATAATAAATTTAAAATAGGATGAACTTAACCCAACATACGTCAGAAGTAAATACAGTAAATCAGGAAATATTTGGATTACGACCCTGTCTGGTATGGCACAGAAGTATACAAGTTTTATGTACAGTTAAGAACGGTATGATAACAATTTTATTTCTCATTAAAATATTTTAAAAGAAATAACGCAAAGATGTTTAAACTTGAACAAACGCTTGCATTTCAACTATTTATACCCTTCATACAATTTAGCGTAATTTTCTTCTTATTTATGTCTAATGTGATTTATTTGACTAACAGGAACGGTTTTAATTAACGTTTTAAAATTAATTAAGAACAATTAGAATGAGTTCTAGTTAGTTTTTCGTAATTAGTTGAATTTATAATAAGAGAGGTTTTGTGTCTTTCGGATCTCTTAATTCTTATTTAGGAACGACTACCGACGTGTTGGTGGAAGCAGGTAGCTATTCAATTTATAGGGTTAATTACTCAGTGGAAATTTGATGGTGGATATTCTAGTATAGAATATTATGGAGAAATGGTGGTGATGGTGGTGAATCTCTTATCTGGTTACGGGTCTATAAGATATTCAAGCCTTTTGGAACAATTAGTACACTGGAATGTTTATACCTTTACACAGGTGGGCAGGATAAACTAAACGTTTTACGTAGGCTGATATTAAAGAATGTTATGTGTGGGGATAACACTATAATTTGGGTTTCGTTCGCGACGTGCGATCCATGACGGTTTCAGATTCACGACTTCCGAAAAGGAATTCAGTGACACTGCACTTTATTAAGTTGCTGTAGCGGCGTGGGGTGTAAGCTTATGTGTAGTTTTTTCAATTAGTATCCATAAGTAGACCTGGGATGTCAGTTCCGTTACGATGTCTATTCATCACTGTGGGGCCGGCAGAATTTGGGCAGGCGGCCTTTCTGTCCAACTGTGTAATTGGAAACCATAGCGGGAATTAAACTCTCGCCGATTTAGATTTTTAGGTTACTAAAATAAGACATTCCAGTGAAAACCGCATATTTCTATCCTGAACTGTTTTGAGGTTATATGCAATTAAAATAGGGGATAATAGAAATGGATACACGGTGTAATAGATAAGTGATATTGAGTTTTAGATTATTACGAAATGTATCGTTAAGGTACAAAGTAAATATGGCAATTATACCAAGATGAAGCGAGAGTTAATTTATAATCAAAATTATTGTATTTTCTAAAAGATGTAATAAAAAAGTTGAGTGGTACAAGAAAATGACGTAATAGAGGTGGCAGAGATACTTGATGTTTATGTAACGGACAAACTACATGGATGTACCCTAAGAATTACAATTATACTTTGGTTAACATAAGGGTCATCTTGGTCCCAAACCCAAACTGTCATAAATTTTGTCAAGTGAATTTTGTAAAGTATTAAAACCGACGGTGGGCCGAATTAATTAACTATCAAGTACCGCTTATTATTAGTTAACTGACAACAAATTGTTTTAATAACTTTGGTTAAAACGTTGCAATTTTTAACACGATGGTATCTGAGACTATTTTAAATGAAAGAGACGATGATTGTAAAGCAAGTTTATGTGGAAAGTAAAGCAAATAACGTGTTTATAAGGTCCCTTACGCTGGGCGCAAAAGGAAACGTGGCGTCTAAGATTATAACCCTGTATATTCAATGATCCAATTTTGTTTAATGTGTACTAGAAGAGTATTAACTTTTTATACTGGAGAACATAGTAGATACCTTAAAGTAAGATATCGGGCTATAGTTATTACGATATGGAGCGTTGACGAGATTCAAGCCGTCTAACCGCACCAACGGGTTTTGTAGTACGTCAGTAAGCATATGTTAGTCGTCCAAATGCACATCATGGGTGATCAGTTGATGTTGTTGAGGTCAAAACATATTGGATACACAGTGATCTAAAATGGATATAACTCATAGCGTAAGAATTTTAAATTTGATTATTGTCTTTTTTGTGGATGAACATCTACCCAATTTAATTATTTGCATATTTTACATCCAGTAATGTAATACATAGATATATGTTATGCTTGCTAGATTACGTAGAACAGGAGGTATAGGTTAGATAATGTAAAACCACTATAACATCCTCTTTTTATTGAGTGACATTCTAAAGTAAATTTTTATACATTTGACCACAGTTTGCTTAGTCGGGACAGGGGTGAATTGTTTTCTTAATATTCAGTTTTACAACACAATCAAACTAAACGGGCATTTATTCAGGATAAATAATATTATAACACAACGCAAGCTAAACAAAATAAAGTAAAAATGTAATTCAAGCTTAAATAAAATACGAAATTTAAAACAAACGAAAAATAATTCTGGATTTAGAATGGTCGTCGGTTAGGCAGCTATCCTGGCCCTAGTGAACAGCGGGTTGATGTTCCTTCGAGTGGTCGTTCTGTAACCAAACTATTTAATGCTTTCAGGATTTTTGCGGCCCAAAATAAAATCCTTAATAAATTAGTGGAGTTACAGATATTTGTCAATTCAAATTGTATTTGTTTTATTAAGGGGTGTATTTAATAATGTTTGTTTCTGTTCTGGTTAATTTATAGTGTATAAAAAAATTCTGTATTCAAATGTGACTTTTAGTGAAGTCTGGAAATAATCATAATGTCGATTTGAACGATTCCATTTGAAACAGGTGAGCTTTTTTTATTTCTTAATGTTTAATGAAACGATTAAATCTAATTCCTATTAGATATTAATAACAGTAAATGGGTAATTGCGATATTTGCTTATTTCAATTGTAATGTTGTATATATAAATTATAGGCTATATAAAGGTAAATAAAGCTTTATCTTTTTATAAAAAGATCGCAAAACTACGTTTTGTTACGCTAACCTTGACTGATTAAATTTTATCAAACTTAAATAAAATTATACAGATATAAGCATAAAATAAGATGATTATCAATTTTCTTTTCAATGGTCAAGTTTATAGTGTGAAATTTATTTTAAAGAATCTAAATTTTACGTTTACTTAAACAGGAAAATTAAAACATTTTCGTAAAATGATACGAACTAAATTTGTTTTTGAAAATAAATAACGAAAATGAACAGGAAATAAAATACTTTTCTGGTATATACAGAATGAATCTTAATTGTGTTTGTCGTATCTTGTATGGGTGTAATGAGTGTAATTATTATGGTTAAAAGGAGTGTTGTACAGGATAACTTGGGGCTTTTGCGCTACGAGGGTTGAAGCAGTACGGTCTACACTGACAGCTCGAAGACGGAGAGTGTTTGAATCGTGCAGATTTCACCCACAACTTAGGAAAGGATCCGCTCTACGCTGGTTGACCAACACGTGTAGAGAATGTACAAAAACGCACAGCTCGAGAATCAGCGAGTTTGCGGCTGGGTTGGCTGGTTGCAAGCGACGTGTAATGTGGTTCCGTGTGCTGTCTCAAATCTTTTGACACCAAGAAGCGGATGAACGTGTACTGGCTGTGTATTTGTATGTTATAGTTTGATTGAAATAAAATTGGGTATGACCCATTCTTAAAATTACACAAACTAAGATTTGGGCAACGTAAGTCTTCATTAAATCAGCAAAGTATCTTTTAGATAATATATTGTCGGTAGATGTCTCCACATAAATTTCCATTAAATGTCAAATAAAATTATTGAATGCTTTTTATTACCTTCCAACCTAAAATGTAGGTTTAAAGGGTATTCAATTGACTTTTTTTTTCACTATCGCTAAATCGATTAGATCATGTGTGTGTGTGTGTGTGTGTGTGCGTGTGCGTGTGCGTGTGCGTGTGCGTGCGCGTGCGCGTGCGCGTGCGCGTGCGTGTGCGTGTGCGCGTGCGTGTCCGTGTCCGTGTGCGTGTGCGGATGCGTGTGCGTGTGCGCGTGCGCGTGCGTGTGTTTGTACGTGTGGGTGTGCGTGTACGTGTGCGTGTACGTGTGCGTGTGTGAGTGCGTGTGCGTGTGCGTGTGCATGTGTGTGTGCATGTACTTGTGTGTGTGTGTGTGTGTGTTTAGTGTGTGTGTGTGTGTGTGTGTGTGTGTGTGTGTGTGTGTGTGTGTGTGTGTGTATGTGTGTGTGCATGTGTATGTGCATTTGCGTGTGTCTGTGTGTGTGTAGTGTGGTGTCGTGTAGTGTGTGTGTCGTGTGCGTGTGGTGTCGTGTGTGTGCATGTACTGTGTGTGTGTGTGTGTGTGTGTGTGTGTTATGTGTGTGTGTGTGTGTGTGTGTGTGTATGTGTGTGTGCATGTGTATGTGCATTTGCGTGTGTCTGTGTGTGTGTGTGTCTGTATGTGTGTATGTGTGTGCGTGTGCGTGCGTGTGTGTATGGATGTATGCTAGCATCCACGATGAGTCCAGAACGAAAATACCTATATTTCATATAGCTTAGAGCTGACTTGGTTTTTGGTGGAAATCCTGCGGCAGATAGGGGGTTTATTAGGTGCAGTTTTTGGTTTTTATCTTTCCTAAATTTATATAACAAATATGTTGCTTTGCGCCCACGAGATATGAATGATAGTCGATTTTTTATGAAATATGGAAATGGTACATGCTCAAGAGCGGTGATGGGAATCCATAAAATAAGTAGTGCTCCTAGGGAGGTAGCTTTTTTCTTAAAATTAGTGAACTATACAGAATACACAGGGCATTGTCTAAGAAGAACCTCAGCTACACTGTTCGTGGACGGCGGCGCATATTTAATGTGCTTGAAGCGCCATGGTGGCTGGAAATCTAGCACTGTAGCTGTGAGTTATATTGAAGACCCTTTAGCAACAAAAAAATAGGCAGCCTTGAAACGGGTACAGTTCATGTAGAAGAGGAAGAATTAAAGACCATTTCCTTAGAACGCAGCGAGACCTCCACTGTTACCTCTGGCGGATTTTATTTTGGAGAAAATGTTAGTTTTAATCATTAATCATTAATCATTTTAATCTTTATAACTGTAAACAATAAATTTGTTTTCGTTGTTTTCCAAATTGGTTCTTTCCATGCGTGTTTTCTTTTTCGCTATTAGAGCATTAGATCATTAGGTAAGTACGAGTGGCCTCGTACCGCGAAAGTGTAAAGGATGCTAGTGAAAACTTTCAAAACATGGACTACAAAATACAAGAAGTAAACCGTAACTTGGTCCTTGTTTTGTCCTGGACAGCCATCAATTGGACGTAAATTCGTTGCTTTTTATGTAATAGAGGAGCATAGATGTCAATCGCTGCTTCCTTTTGCCTTCATGGTAGGTATTCTTGTTTCCCAAGTTATGGATCCCAAAAAGATAGTATTGAAATTGACGTGAGTAGAAGACCAGGTTACTGGGAATATAAAGCAGATGTAGGTTTTGCATGAAATCGAATGTCAAGCATCTGATCTCTCCAGCCTCAGCTTGTGCTTCATATTTTCGTCGTAAGTCAAAGAATGCATCTGCTTTTCTGCTGTCGGTTGTCAGTTTAGCAACCTCTTCAGCAGTAATGGTCTTGTAATTCAGTTTTTGCTGAAAAATATCACATTGGGCACGTGTCCGAACGAGGGAAGCTAAATTTTATATTAAATTCCGGTTTGAAGGTATTCCATTTTATATTTGCAAACATGTTATGCATGTCTGTTATTGTTAATGACTTAGGAAGGAAATATCCGTCGGGATTATCACGGCGAGAATAATGGGACTGTGTTGGTTGGAAGGACATAATAAGTGATGTTATTAGATAGATCATTTCAGGAGGAAACTGTTTAGTTCAGTTAATATGTCGACCCCTGGCGTCTCTGGGAGATTTGCCTATAGTTACTAAAGAGTTTCGAAGCCTTCGTACTCTAGTAGGTGTAACTGCATGAATTTTCAAAAAGCCATTTTGGCAAAGCCGATGTTCTTCGCCCTCATGGCGAATCTTTGTTTTTCGAGCATCATCAGGAGTATCTCAAGGGCGTCGTTTATTTTTATGTTTTACTTGTATTAGCCCACAAAGATGACTATCTTGTTCGTTTTTGTCAGCCATGGAGTAAAACTGGGAAAAAATTTCTTCCCGTGTAGCATCGGATAACTTTTCGAGACATTTATATTTACATATTAAAAAATTACTGATTAACCTCAGGGAAGTACGGAAAACAAAATTAACTTACCCACATATGGCTCCGGGTACACGTTTTGCAATGAGTTTTCCGCGATGATTGATGTGTTCTTCCCCTTTCACTTTTAGTTTCTTAATAGTATTCGCTGTTCTTTCTCTTTTTCGTTTTCTCTTCGGCCATTTAACATCTTCAGTACCCTCAACATTAGTTTCCATTGCCCTTTCACACACCAAACTAAACTTCAGCACTTAATAAATCAAATTACAAACCACCAACTCTTTTTAGGTTAAAATCAACATCGCGGTAATTCTGAGATTTTCAGCAAAAACAACACAAGTCCAGGGCGTATGTAGTTTTTGATGGCATCCGCTGTGGACATGTGTTGTTTTTACTTTACCCCTTGATAAAACCCGTTTTTGTGCTGTTTTTGAAAGAAATGGTTTGTAGTATATCTAGATTCAGTTATGGCGCGGTTATCCCAAAAGCGGAATTTATGGACATGTGTCGTTTTGAAAGAAACCCTTCAATTACGTACCATAATACATAACCTATATATTTGTAAGCATACAAATACTTTTCCTGTTTATTATAAATTAAATAATTTCAGACGAAAAAATTGCTAAAGTTGCAAATAACAACCCTTCTAGAAGCATAATTATTGCTTTGCAATAGACATAATTCTGTTGCACAACCTCAAAATGTTTTTCAATTTCCCGCCACTCTAAGACACTTCGGCATGTTTAAAGTATTTCTGCAATATCTTCCATCAATTCGTTCCATGGGTTCCATCTATATTTTTTTTACATGGTCATCCTTAAATTTGGAATTATGTCTTCCTATATTTTTGTTGTAGTTCGCAGTTTGCCCACACCAGTTCAATTGGATTAAGTTGACAGTAATATGGTGGTAACCGTAATACTCTGAGTCCACACTTGTGTGCTATTTCATCTATTCCGTACACCTTTGGCATCGCATTACCTACAACTAATTGCAGTAATTATGTTTTAAACATGCCAGGTACATTAACTATATTGTGCTTTAATAGAAAATTACATATTTATTCCTTCTTAGATGAATTATTTGCAATTTTTTGTGGAAGTTTGGAATGATAAATAGCATTGTCCATTCTAGAAAGTTGTTTTTTTTAAGTTTGTAATTAAATTGGTTTCACACCATTCTATAAACAACTCGCACACATATTTCCATGGTAGTCTGCACTTTCTGATCTTGTGGAAAACAAAGGTGAAGCATCGGAAATAAATCCTTCATTAACTGCACGAACAGCTATCAATCTAAAAAATACAGTTATTTCATTAGGAATTATAATCTAATAACTAAATTACAACAAACCTTTTTCCTTCACCCATTGGCTTCTTCTTCACGCTTTCCTCAAATTTAACATGCCACCTTCTCGACTGAAAATCCAAGTTTCATCTAAGAATGTAGGATTGCATAATGTTTCTTCTTTATTTCTCTTAAGAATCGTACACGATTGGCAGCAGTATGTCATTATTCCAGTAAACCTCTTCCACCATCATCTACTTTAGATGAAGAGCCTAAGGAATATAAGAGACGTCTTAAACTTGATCTATTGAAATTGAAAACTTGACTATTGCTTAATTCTTCTTGTAATGATGCTAGCGTAACATGTATACCTACAAAAACAGGTACAGCACTAGAATATCTTGCATGTTTGTATCAGATTTTAAATGCATTTCATAAATTTTTCTCTTTACAGCATCCTTCACATAGTCATCAACATCGGTGGAATCGTACGTTTTCTCTGTTTAACTGGTGACTATTAAGGTTTATTTTCCTTTTGGGTTTCTCTAACCCTTTTTGTTATAGCGCTAACTGAATTTATACTAACCCCACATGCTTCAGACGTACACTAAAAGTAGGCCTTCCAAGTATCATATTTTACACAATAATGTACTACATACCTGCATAACAGATTCAAATGGAACGATTTCACCTTGATTTTCAGGTTCCCGTTCAAAATAATTAAGCACGTACGAGCTACGCCTGAGATTTCATCTACTTATTACATAGCATATCTAAAACTTTGTAAATTGTATATAAATTATCTGAAAATGTTACCAAATTACCGATAATGCACTGTACAAGTTGTAGATAGTTTTGAAAAAGCTGTTTTTTTTATAAGAAGTAAAGTAAAAACGCATAAATAATGATTTCAAAAAATGATAGCAGTGACAGATGCTGCTTCTTAATCACGACACACGTTTCAGTGCGCTAATATGAATTGTACAGCAGATTTATGTTTTTATGGCCATCCTTCTCTAATACATGTAGTTGAGAGACAGAGAGAGGAAAAATATCTAATTTTATCGTAGATTTTTACATCGATAAGTCCTACCCAAGTTTATTTGAATTAAACTTTAGATTCAGGCAGATGATCAGGTTGGTTTGGTTGGTTTCCCGAAAGAGAAGAGTAGTTGGATTGATTTATCGAAAAAGGAGAGAATAGATTTAGGAAAAGGAAAATGCCAACGAGGAGGGCCGGGCTGTTTGAGCTTTCCAAGCTCCTGCAGCCACAATCATGGATTCCCAGTATACAGACATACATTACGTATATATTTATGGTGGAATTAAGGATGGATTGAAAGTTAGTATTAGGAAAACCCTGAAAAACCTCATACAGAGTAGACGGTAACGGGAATCGAACCGATTACCTCCCGAATGCTAAAGCGGTCGTGTTACAACTACTCTACTAGCTCGTTGAATGAATTTAAATTTTCGGTCGCTTTTACATTGGCGGACCCGGATGGGAGGAGAATATTGTTGCATATCTTATTAGCAGGGTTTGGAACTTGTAGGGTTGGTGCACAATTGACGGATTTTGAATATATGGGAATACAATTGCGGACATTTATAGGATTTAACTAAGGAAAGTTAGTTAGGATAAGGATCGGGAACTTTAGATTTTTAGGATAAGGATCTGGATCTTTACACCGCCATTGATGAGCAGGTGAAATTAATTATTCAGCGTTTTATTTATATTTAATATATGTGTTATAGTCAAACCTTAAAACTCCGGCGCTCCTAGGTTTGACTGGTCAATCCTCAGGTCTGACTTAAAGTCTTAGTCAAAGCCCAAATAAATGACGTTTTTCGGCCTTTGACTAAAGAATTTTCGTCAAACCTGGGAGAGTCTAATTTGGTCAGGTAAACGTTGAAACTCAATTTCATGAAATCGGGGTTTGACCAGTCAAACTTCAATTAGGTATTAGAATGTCTTAGTTTGTTAGATTAGGTATAATAAAACGAAATTTTTTAATTTTAATGTTTATTGTTTTATTATTGTCGTAATTAAAATAAAAATTTAACCTGACATGGTGAGGCATTATGACAATTAGAATTGCACAATACGTTAGATCTTTTACATTTACATAATTGTGAAAAACACTTTTTATTGCAGTGGCATTTTATTAAGCCTTGGCCCCCAGATTTAGAATATTTTGCACTGACTTCTCTTAGAGACAGTTGAACGTCGGGTACATCTTCGAAATTAAGAAAACCCTATTTAATTCCTCGGAAAACGCGTGTTTATTGTTCCGTGTTTCGTCCCTACTCTGTATAAACCATCAACTGTTTTATCTTGTATGATACCCAAAACGTTTCGAACATCTCCTTTGGCTCTATCGAAGCTGGGAATAGGTGTGGTTACAGTTTTTCCAATCGCGATTGGCGAAAATTTTTGTTCAGTTAATTGTTTCATAACATTAGCCTGAGCTTGAAGACCTTCAATCGCCCTTTCTTTGTTTATTTTTATATGCTTTGTCTGTGCACAACGCATGCTTGTAACTTTACTTCCGAAGCCTTCACAGTCTGCACCAATTGTGCTGTCAGCGCACACAACATGCACTACCTGATTACAAATTATGCTCGTATGTGCGCCTGAGCTCTCTTTTTGGCAAATACAACAAATCACACCTGAAGAAGTAACTGTTGAAGAATTTTCTTCCTCTCTTAGTGACAACGATCGAGGGACTTTGTCAATATGGTGATCCTTAGTTTTTTCTCCGATTGAACTATCTTCTTTCACTGTTGACGACGGCGGGCCAGGTATTTCCATTTCATTTCTTTGGGCTGAAATAAAATTCATATATCTAAACCAGATTACATGTAAATAACAATTACAAGTTAAAAATTTAAAAATACATTCTTATGATAGTACTACTAAATCAAAAGTTTAGATTGAGAGAGGCACGTACACGTACACTTAAGAGAAAGTTGCTACTTACTAGTATCATCAGTATCATTTTGCTTCTCACCAGACGAATTGGTAGCGTTTTCTAACTCTTCTTCTGCCTGAAGAATCTTTTTCATCGAATCTGGCAGTGTTTGAATTCCAACATGAGCTTTTCGTCCTAGAAAAAAACAATTCATAAATGTTAAGTTTATTTATTTCCGCATTTATAATATTATATAGTTAGGATATCATATCACATCATATCACATTATATTATATTATGTTATGTTATATTATATTCACTAAACATCACTTCAAACGGTGATTGTTGTATGCCATAATGGTATGCGCAATTTTTCTGCAGTTGACAAAATCGGAGGCCCTCACGCAACAATTAGTTTTATTATCGTCCATCCAGCCGACCAATATTTGCTGTATATGCTGATTCGCACGCTCTACGCTTCCCTGACTTTGAGAATGACGCGGTTTGCCACACACTATGGACAATTCGAGCCACATAACTTTTAACTCTTCTACGACACGGTTGGCGAATTCTCGGCCGTTGTCTGATTGAAGCACAAAAGGCGCAGCCAAAGTACAAAAAATATCAAGGAGAATGTGAGCTACTTCCTGTGCTCTTTTTGTGTGTAGGGGACGTAGAATCAAAAATTTTGTCAAATGATCTTGATAGTTTAAAATATACTTGTAATCACGTTTGCATATCTATAAGGTCTACTTGTCCCTTATAATCTGTTTGAATAATAACGGTTTAACGACTAGCCCCTTTTTAGAGTGACTTTTTCTTGTGGCACGTTTGCCATGAATCCAAGTAATAGTTTACGCACTCTTTTGTGACATTTGCATACTTTTTATTCAAGGATTTCATTGTGAGATCTCTACCACCATGACCACATTCCTGATGAGCACGTTCAATCATATCGAATAACTCGTCGTCCTTAACGTAGTATTGTATATTTTTGTATCCGATAATCGCTTGATCAATTTTTTTTTCGTCCCCAAAGCTCACAACGTCGTAGCGTCTGAGACGGCGATACTGTAAAGACGTCTTCTTTATAGCTACTTTAGCTGATTCTACCTCGTAGATAATCTGCTCATACATCTGTTTATTTCTTATATGAAATGAACACTTATCTTTATTAAAATTAGAAATTTTCTCTTCACTTTTAAAGTTTCTTTATCCACGTTTTCAGTAACAACGCTGTTTGATTCACTCATCTCTAATCTTACACACCCGCACGCTCAATGTACAAACATGAAATGACAAAATAATTTATCGAAACACCGCAAGAGACGCGTATAAACCTGTTTAAACATGTTACAAGTGCAGTACAGATCGACGTTTGACCTAGTCTGCCGGTCGCTTCTAAGATCGACTAGGCTAAACCCGAAACAGATTATTTCACTTTCGACGTTTGACTGAAAAAGGATTTTCTAGGCTTGACTGAAAATACTTCAGTCAAAGGCCGAAATTGGAGTATATTTCGGGGTTTGCCCGAAGGCTTTGGTCAAAGCTAGGATAAACCAGCCATTCCGGGAAAAGACTGCATATCGATCTTTGACTATAACATATGTATGAAGTATTTAGATCTTATTGCAACAATTACTTAGTTAACATATTTTATTTCAAAACAGTCAATTTAAATGGTAGTTGGAAAGTATTTAAGGCTGCATTATTTATTGTTGATTGCGAATGTAATTGTTAGCTCAATTTATTTGCTTTAAATTATTTTTCACTTGATTGGACTTGAACAATAAAATCCGAATATAGTTCAATTATTTATTGACCAGTTTACGATATTTAAAAGGAAAGTTATGCATATAATAAATATTAAAGGGTGTCTTAATTTTGGGAAATTATTCAAAATCGGTTATTAAATTATGTATTCTTTTAAAACGACTTGAAAGCATTACATCAACGAATGTTACCTGTACTATCCATTAACTATTAATTTACATTCACACAATTGTCGATTTAAAAATTAGATTAAACATTTTTAATATATTTCTGAAATTATGGCAATGTTATTTTATTTCTCTTTTTTATTGTTCATTGCGTAGGAACTCAGATATACATCAAATATGAGATATGAATAAGCAAAACTTTTCGTAATTATATGTTTCACTTAAGTAAAGATCTGAAGAAAAGCTGATATTAGCTTTGGTGAACTTTTACGTCTTTCTAAATTTAATTAGGGATTGCTTGTGTACTATTTTAAATTTAATTAGAGTGATAATATTTAACTCGCTTTCAACTGCACCTTCCGTTTTACTACAATCGTTCATACTGTAAAAAGTGGTTCCACAATCACCCGTTACCCTTCATTGTCTGTCTTGTAAAACAACTTCATTAATTTTGAATGGTTAATTTTTCATTCCACTTTCATTTTAGTTCTGTTCGGTTTTCCATATGTTCTAGATGCATATCTTGTACTTTGTAAGTCAGTAATTCTTTATCAGCTTTATTATCGCTCTCAAAATGAAGTATTATCAGTTTTTAACCATTTTTTTGATTTTGTTCATTTTGATCTTTAGGCTACATTATTATGTCTTCGTGTACTTCTATTTTGTCTGAATTATGAAAATACATTTTACTCCCTTCTTCGATATAACTCACTTTTCTACTTTTATCGTCTAGTTGTTCTTATTTTAGTATGTGTACCGATACTTTCTAGACCAGTCTTCTTAAAAACGATTAATCAAATTCAAATTCAATTCCACAAAACTAAATGTCTTGCCAGCAGGCTTATTGAAGGCTACTCTATTCAATGTAAACGTAGCTGTATTTGTAACATTCGCCCAATATTTTTAGTTAAGATTTCCACTGTAGATAATTCTTTCTCTACACAGTATTCTGATTTGGTGTTTACATTTTTGTTTCACAAAATGTAACAAACCTGAAGTCCGGCATTAAGATTACTAGACCGTCAAAAAGTACTTTACTCCACCCACTGATTATCTTTGAAGTGTTTTGCACCAATTGACATGGTTTAAATGCTACATTTATATTGCTCTTCACCTGTTTTTACTAAACGTCAATCTATGTTGCTTATCAAGCAGACAGTGTTCACTAAAGACATCCCGTTTTTGTGTTATTTATTTTTAACGGGTCTTTTGTGTGCACATTCTAATACTATGCTCATTACAGATATTATTTTTTACAACTAATACATATCATTGTGCTTTTATTTATTATAATATATATTTGAGGATCACTCTGATCTTCTCTTTCTTTTAATTGTTGCACTTGTTTGAAACAGTGGCGGACCAGAGGTATCAATAAATCAGCTTAGATACTCCCGGACACTACGCCGTAGGTTAGGGGTAGTAGATCATCTTCTCTGTCTATGTAGTATCACTAGTTCATTAGCAAAATTTTTCAAAAACAATCTGAGTTTGTGAGTCATTCCTATGTGTGTGTGTATGTCCCTTTGTAAAGATAATACATGCGTTGACTCTTCCAACATCAATAATGTGGAAGAAAGTGTCATAGACCATCGTTTACTTGCCTTTTGCAACTGTATGTCAACACCATTTGATCTATGACGTTAACAACGCCCTTCGCTTTATTATAATCAGTGTTGATTTGAGGCTGCCTTTCAGCGTCATCAGTAGTGCATGGTGTGACGTAGCGTACCCACAATAGTAATATTTTTATCCAACAGATCAATTGCTAGCGGAACACTAGTGAAGAAGTTGTCTATCATGTGATTAAAACCAGAATTATGAATGATACTACTTCAAGCCCCAGGTTTCCTTTCCTTTGTCGGACCACGATCTCATATTGAAAAAATTTCGAGACCAAAAGTAATGCACCAAAGTTAACGCTGCTGTTCGAGAATTTGAAGAATCATTTATCTCATATTTTTTTTACAGCAATCCATTTTGAGTTGTACAACTCTTTGTCTTCCAGAGCAGTTTCTAGTCTGTCGGATTGATCGATATCCTCTACTTTACTAAACAAACCTTCAGGTGGGAAATATGTTAGTTGCGGTGTAGGTGCCGATCCAATCATGTCTAATTTTGCAGTAACATTAGCTAGAAGGTTACTAAAAATCTGAAATTACAAATCAATCGCATCCGACATATTGTTTAATTTGGTGCCGATCCGTCTTTGAAATTCGTGCATTTTCTTATAGATATTTTCTTGAAAATATTCCTGTGTGATAGAGAACTCGAACGGCATCATCAGTAGACTGATATCTCCATTAAAAAGGAGAGAACTTTCAGATTCGGGTTTTTCTGTTTGTTAAGGCGGTATATTCCCAATATCACCATTTTGAGGTTGTATTTCCAGTAATTGTTCAGTTAAAAAATTTTGACAAGCTCTGTTAGGTAAGTTTGTGCAACTGATATTTTTTAATTCCAAAAATAGATCGTTTAATGTGCTAGTTAAACATTTTTCTCTTATATTAAATATCATTCTTTCATCAGACTACTAATCAGAATCTTCAAGCATGCTACCCAAAGCGATATCCGCCTGGAATAAAATAAGCATGCATTTGGAAAAAGGACTGTATTAATCACATAGTAATACATGAGCTTAATTAAAAAACATAAGTTTTAAGCAACATTCTAGATACATTTTTTGGGATCAAATAGGTACATTGTAAATTCAAACAAATGAAATATTTCGGTAACAGAACATAGCTATCATTACAACAAATAAAAAATTAAGGGGTGTTGGAATATTAAAAATATAAGTTACACCACGGTCTAGCTCAGCGAGGTACAATACTTACGAAACTTACCGCAGGTTAACTCTTTTGAACAGGTTGTGAGGGATACAGAGATATGTCCACAGATATAATCAGTAAAGCATCTGTGTGTTTTTCGTTGTTGGATGCCACTAAATTTTATAGGTTTAATAATCAAAATACAACAAAAATCGAGAAAGTTGTATATTAATATCGCAGATAATCTGAATAGCACTAAACAGTTGTATTTATCTGTATATTTAAGAACACAAAATGTCTGATTAACTTCAGCATAAAATAACTAAAACGATATTTCTCCTAAAGCTTTACGATATTAAATAATCACTAAATCAACACAACTATACAAGCATATAATCTATCTTTACTTAAAATTCAAAATGGAATATCAATAACATTAGTTACTATAGGTTGTGCACTCAAATGTTTTTATCTCAGAAACCGAAGTCAGCTGTTTCATTATAACCATACCAAAACAACACTATACCGATTGGTTATTTCCTTAAACGTATTTGCATTAAAAGGATACGTACTTACATGTTTTTGTACTTAAAGTAAATTCAAGCTATTAATCTGATTTTCAAACGAACTGCAAGTTGAGAACTTGATTTCCATCAATACAATAAACATACGGTAAGGTAATTTGTCTCCAACGGACAAATAAACGAAATGTAGGCATGTATTGAGATAAGGTAATTTTCATTAGTCTTCCACATTCAAATAACGGAAATGTAGATCAAACTACAAAGGCAGATATATAAACAGCATGCGTTATTGATGTAAAACAAAGGATCTCCATTTATAATTCTTGAAGATAAAATTGCCTTATCATGCACGCCATTTTGTCATCCACCATACTTTTGCAACGATACGAAATTCATTAACATAAGCGCTTTTTCTTATAGACCATACCATAATAATTGGTGAACGTGTGTGTACGTACGTTCACGTTAATGTTAGCTCTGTGAACTAAAACAATTTGTTAAGTAGGAACTATTAATAAAATTGTTAATCTATGATAAGCTGAGTGTAAAGTTATAGAAGCTTAAAGTATATTAATTTGATTAGTGATATTTAACGCATTAAGTGCAATTTTTAATAAAATGTCTGTAGGTACGTGTTTTAAATGTACACAACCTACAAACTCAAAATCAGTTGGCCTTGATTGTACTTTCTCTAAGAAAGTTTATCACACAAAGTGTATCAATATAGGTAAAACACAGTACGATGTTATTAAAAGTGTAGCTGTTCTTTGGGTTTGACTGCAAAAAAAAAAATTGGAGACGCATCTATTGTCATCGTAAGTGATGAAAATCTTAACACGAACTGTGCGGGCTGTAAAATAATACCAGCTTTAATTCAGTCAATTAACCAACTTACCGAAATGGTTTCAAAACTAGAAGCTAGACTCGGTAATTATCAACCTCCTGCAACTGCAAGTTTAAATTTAAATAATTCGGAGGTTTTTGAAGAATTTCTATCTGAATTTACCGCACGTAATGCAAATTAATTAATCTTATTATTTCTAATGTACCGGAACAAATCGCCTATAGAAATCGGAAAAAGGAAATTTGGATAATCAATTCACCACAAATTTAATAAAATCTATAATTCCAGAACATGATATTAAATATACGGCTGTTACACGAATCGGAAAATTTGAAAATTTTAAACATCGGCCATTAAAAGTTATGTTTAATTTTGATGAAGATGTGCGAGCTATAGTTCGTCAAGCGTCTAAACTAAAAAATATGCAATAAGCATGAATCAAAGGCAACAAAATCGTTATAATGAACTAAAGCAAGTCATGAATACGCGGATAGATGGAGGTGAATTTCTTGCTATTAAATATGTCAATGGGATTCCAAGGATCGTAGAAAAAAAATCCAATAGCAACGGAAATTACTGAAGAAACTAAGTTCCAAGTTACAACCACCCACTTGTTACTTACGTATATCAGCTTTAGATATGTATTACCAAAATGTCAGAGGTTTGCGAACAAAAATAAACGAATTTTATTGTGCCATATCTGATTGTGAGTATGATATAATTTGTCTATCAGAGACTTGGTTAAACAGTGATGTTAGTAGCAACGAACTTTTTTCAGACCAGTATATTGTTTTTCGTAGTGACAGAAATTACAATAATATGAGGGTTACGTAGCAGATGTGGCGGTGTGTTAATCGCTACTCGTCATTCGTTTAAAACTATCCACATAAAATTTGATAGTGTGGACACTATTGATGTTACAGTGTGTAAAATTAGTGTACCTAACGGTGTCACTGTCATGGTAATAGGGGTGCACGTATCTAGAGCTACGATAGAGCAATTTGAACAATTCATGGAAGATTTTGCAATGTTCGTGTGTACTGTAACTGTAAAAATTATTATTGTTGGGGATTTTAATGTAGGAAGTTATGCCAGTAACATAGTGGATCGTAAATGTGTAGCTTTACAAAATTTTTCTCTTTTTTGTCAAGTAAATCAATTTAATGATAATTTTAATGTTGATAACTGACTACTAGATTTAGTTTTCTCAAACCTTGTATGTCAAGTTACTGTTGATCAATGTTTTTTGGTGCGCATAGATACTTATCATCCACCGCTTGTTATTAATGTTAAAATCGCGACAGAAAGTGATAACAATTTTTATAATAATTCTGAGCAAAAGGTATACAATTTTAAAATTTGTTGTTACTGTACGATAAATTGGTAATTGATTGGTCTTATTTAAATAGTATTTTTCACGAATTTTATAAACGTATGTATCAGGTATTAGACGAATGTGTACCCATTTTTAGAAACAGTCTAAATACAAGTAAATTTCCACCATGGTACTCTAAAAGTATTATCAATAACTTACGTAAGAAAAGCTATTACCATAAAAAATACATACAATTTAAGACTCGGTTTTATTATAATAAATTTGCTGAGCTAAGGAAATTAACAAAGCAGTTAATATCTGAAGTTTATAAAAACTACCTACTTGATGTATAATCTAGCACGAAAGAGAATGCAAACAGATTTTGGAAATATGTGCAAAGAAGAAAATGTAATTCACGGATCCCTTGCTCTACGTACTACAATGATCATAATTATGACACTCCAGGTAATATTGTCATATATATATATATATATATATATATATATATTTTTTTTTTTTTTTTCTTACTTTACTAGTGTATACATAAAGTTAGTCAAGAGAAATATTAATTATAATGATTGTGAAACAGCGAATTGTACATCTATTAACGTAAATGAAATCAATGAGAAGGATGTCTTTCAATCGATTAAAAAATTAAAAAATAAAATGGCTTCTGGGCCGGATAAGATACCGAGCTTCCTAATTAAAGATTTCGCGCCAATACTAACTTCACCTCTAGTCACTCTCTATAATTTAATTTTAAAAGCAAATACTTTTCCAAACATATGGAAGGTGTCACGCGTATGCCCAATACTGAAAAATGGAGATCTCAAAGATGTAACAAACTATCGACCAATTTCGATTTTAACCCTTTCAAGACGGATTTTTGTTTTGCTTTTGTGAGATGTTATCAATAATATTATTTCATAATACATCATTAGAGAGCTTTTTAGACAGGTTCTAATTTTTTCAGAATTTTCAAAACGTTTTTTTAGGTTTTTGAAAATGGGACATATTGTCCCATTAGTCTATTTGTCCGGGATAATTAAGCCCAATAGTCTTGAGAATAATACAAATGAAATAATAGACAAAATATATTTTCATGAAATAGTGTTTACAAAAGTAAAAAAAATGGCTATGTATGATAAGGAGTAAAACAATTGTTACACAGTGTGACGTTACAACTTCTACAAATCGTTTTTGTATGCTTTTCAATATTATTTTGTAAGTATCTAGTTCACCTTTTTCTCTGTTGAACAACAGGCAAGTGATCACCAACATTGAACATTGTTTTTTGTTTTTTAGAAGGTCGTCCGGAAGTTGAACTTCGCTTTACCGTTGCCTTGCTTTTTCCAAACTCAATTAGTCCTTCTGCCACAGCCATCAAGAAAACTAAAAATGGCTTTTTTTGGCGTCTTACTTCGTTATAAGGAATAAAAGAATTTACCATTGTTACCATAAGCGTTTTATAATAAAATTTTTTCTACCACTTGGTGGACTTTCTGTCGAATTCGTACAGACCAGCCAAGTGGTCGGTCAAATCAACACTTCCCATACATTTATTATAAAACGCCAAAATTTCAGGGCAGTCAACAGCAATTTTGTCACCATCTTTTTGCGTCCTATCAACTTTAGTTATCTGGTTTGCATGACAGTTGGTTATTGCTAGAACTTCTCTTGTGTCTTGCCATCTGGTAAATGTTATACCATCAGGTGTACATAAAACTGAGCTCGGCTTGTTTGTAATTTATCCATACTTTTCGGTATGTTTCTTCGCCTTTGATTGCAGGTTCCGACTGCTGCAAATGGTACTGGCGTAAAGAATCTGTCAAAACAAATAACTACGTTTGTTGTTCTTATTGAATAGGCAAGCTTCAATACTACCCTTTCACCGACAGTTCCATCTACCTGCCCGTCCTCTTTACCAGTATAAACGTTCAAATCATACACGTAACACACACGTTTTCGACATAGTAAACCTTACTAGCATCTGGTGTTTTTTCTGGTGAATTGAAATGTAATTTGGACACCAAGAGTTAATAACGATCATGCGACATCGCGTTTTTTATTGCACTGTTTCCTATAGAGGGATGATTAGACCAATAGCAGGATAGACTTGGCAGTACGTTATAGGACATCACTAATATAACATCAGTCACCATCATAATTTCAGAATAGTCGGTAAGTTTAACTTTCTTAGAAGTTTTTTTTTTCAAGAATTTTTAATCTTTTGTTGGTGCATTGGGCTATAACCATAAACAAACTTTTTGGGAATAATTTCAAGAAGACGTCCAACTCTGTAGATTGATTGTTTATTGACTGCAAAAGTATTTTTGTAGACTCAGCATTAGGAACTTTCAATCTTGGGCTGTATTCTTTCGGAAGCGACGACCATATTATGGTATCTGGCGAAGTAGAACTTGAGGGCACGTCATTACTTGTGACAGTGGAAGTTGAGGGCACGTCATTACTTGTAGCAGTGGAAGTTGAGGGCATGTCTAATATATTATCCTGATTTTCATTCACATCTTCACTGCTATCTTCTGATTCAATGTTTTCAGTTGAAAACAGATCTTCAGAATCGGAGTTATTCCAATCTGGATCTTCGTCACTGCTATTTTGATAAGGGTCGCTGTCGCTATGAGACCCATTATGTTCAATTATTTCGGCAAATTCTGCCGCAGTTAGTGGCTTGTTTTTTCTATTCATTCTGTAAAAAAAAATAGATATACTCAACAAGAAAAAGGTTCAGGTCTGCTGGGATAAATAATCCCAGCGATAAAGCTTGTTGGGACAGATTAGCCCACAAAAAACTTCACTCTATTTTTCAGTTATAAATACAAAAAATATATAAGATCTATTATAATAAACTGTATGGTACATGTACTTACTTGGATATACAAAATAAACAATTATTTTTGCCACAAAAACCCGTAAAAATTAACCAAATCATCCGGCATGCGGTGTGCAACACATAAAATTTGAGGTTACCTTTCTTAATTGCAAATTGCGCAGTGGTGGTAGCCGCTGAAAATACTGGATTATCATTTTCAATATTTGATTGCATATATCCCAACCGTCTAAACAAAATATGTGTTGGGATGTATTGTCACGTTAGGCTCGAAAGGGTTAAATAATTTTGCAAAAATATTTGAAAGCATCATTTACTGTAAGCTATATCCTCAAATGGGCAGTACTTCATCAGAATATCAACACGGCTTTCGAGAGAAATGCTCAATTATAACAAATTTAACTATAATAAGTCAATATCTAGCTAATGAACTTAACGAACGGGATCAAGTAGATGTTATATATACTGATGTGCAAAAAGCTTTTGATCAAATTGATCACTACATTATTTTAAACAAGTTAAATAGATTTGGTTTCTCCAAGAATCTAGTTGATTTACTTGAAAGTTACATAATAAACAGGCTTCAGTTTGCAGAGTTTAATAATTTCCGATCGAATATGTTCAAAAGTAGCTCGGGGGTACCGCAAGGATCGAATCTTGGCCCTTTACTCTTCTTAATTTTTATAAACGCTCTGCCAAGCCTAATTACGTGTCATAAGTTACTTTTTGCTGATGACCTAAAAATATTCACGGCTATAAGCTCTGTAAATAACTGTGTTTTTTTACAACATAATCTTGTAGTAGTTTATATATGGTGCCAACAAATTAAACCTAAACATTCCAAAATGTAAAATTTGTTATGAATTTGTTAAAATTTTCGAGAAAAACAGGTAAACTTGATTTTTATTATAACATAGATGGAGTAGCATTAGAACGGGTCGATACGTGCAAGGACCTTGGTGTGATATTTCACTTAACGCTAACTTTCAACCATCACATAGCACATTTAATCAAATTATCAAACAAAATGTTAGGGTTCAGTATAAGGAACTGTAAGGATTTCACCAATATCAATTGTCTAAAAGTATTATACCTTTCTATTGTTCGATCTAAACTGGAATATGGTGTTATTATTTGGTTTCCAATTTATAATCACCACAAGAGCAGTATTGAATCAGTACAACGCAAGTTTTTAAAATTTATATCTTGTAAGCTAATCAACATAGAAACATTATCTCAGTTACTTTTTTGTATAATTTAATTAATAATAAGATAGATTGTAGTTCTCTAGTGTCTCAATTAGATTTTCTAGTACCACATTCAACACGTTACCCTGTAATTTTTTTCTCCCGAAAGCTGATACAAACTTATTACACAAATCGCCTTTTATGTTATGTGCAAAAATTTTAATAGAATATCAGTTCTTTGCGATATACACTTTTCTGATTTAAAAATTATTGTTAGTTTCATAGATTAATCTTAATGTGAACACTTTTCGAATGTCCTGTTAGATTGTACTGTTGGGCAATAAAGATTATTACTATAATTATTATTATTAACATACGTACAGGGACGTACACTACAGAAAAAACATCAATATAGACCAAAATTTAATTACTGAAAGCAAAAGGTACAAACATATTGTAAATATATCTACAACTAATAATAACACAAATTCAAAACTTAAATTAAGATAACGATAGCCAAGAATAGGCACGTTACAACACGAAGGACAGAATAAAATAAATCGGGAAGATAATTTCACTTATTTTGAGATTTTTAATTTAAATTTTTCTGTCAAATATGCCCCAAAGTCACCTTTCTAACAAAAGGTTTATTGTTTTAGCACTACGTACTGTTTTTTCAGTGAAAGGCTTGTAGTTGGCAGGTGGTAATAATGTGAAGGGCTTCCACTTTAACCCTATACTTTTATTGAAGGTAAATGAACCTTACCTCATTGAGTGTTTTAAACCTCGTCCGTTTAACAGTACATTTCAACTTCATGATTTCTTCATCATTTGTGGCAATATTAAGGTTATGTTTCATTTTGTTGACTAAGTGCGGATACGTTGATCTACTGGGCCAATATACCATATCACTTCCATCACCCCATTCTTTTAGCAGCACCCAGCTCGTTGGTGCTACACTCAATGTAGTTTCACAAAGATTATTTACCATTTCAATAATTAAATTTAAATGAAATTGTATAGCAAACACAGTGTGTAGGATAATAAAGGTACTCTTATTTTTGATGATTTCAATATGGCGCTTATCTCATATCGACACGAAGTAATTATATACAGGGCTTGTGTAGGTACCACTAACAAATCAAGAAGATATGCAGTCAATTTGCAGATCAACATAATAATTTGGTGTAATAATAACTAACTATATAACATGAACTTTTTAACCGAAAAATAGGACTTCGCATAATATACCTTGGTAGGAATTTAACTCGATTATATTAAAAACAAAACTTCGAATATAAAATTCAAAATTTCAATACGGAGCGACATAAGCAACGACCGGAATAGCTCAGTGGACTGGGCAGGAGGCTTTCAAAGGAAGGGTAGCGTCCGTCGCGGGTTCAAATCCTGACAAGGCCCGCAAAAAAGGTAAGTACAGATAAATAATTATTAATATAAATTAACAAAATCTCATATAAGTACTTGTAAATAGCACTAATGACATGGTAATATTGATACGAGCTATGACTTGTAAGATAAATCGAATAAGTAAATATTAAAAAAAAAAATTTCAATCTGCCTGTAAATCAGCTGCATATCAACGACATACCAATGACGAAAAATCCTGAAAATTATTTTGTGACAGATCGCATATTACCTACAAATCCTTTTATTAGATAACAATCCTTTGCAGGCCCCATGCAGATTGTTACACGTCCAAACGGCACTAGACGTCGTACAGGCTTACCAAAGTAAACGGGTTGCCAAGGCGGCCACGGTGGAAATAGGCCGAGTCGATAGAAGGAGTAAAATAATTGAAAGGTAACTTCAAACACATTACACTTACCATAAATCTATAACTCACAAAGCTCAGCCCGGAAAAAATTGTCTCTAGGCGCCACCATAATTTTAAATTTTGCTAAAATAAATAGTCTTAGGCGGGAAGTTAAACTAATCCTATCCGGATGTGGAAAACAGGAGTGCAGCCTACTCAGTAAAACCATTCACCACTCAAATTCAATCACAATTGAAAAGAAATTGATCCAAAAGCTTTGGAAAATATTGAAATACAGGGGTTGTCGTAAACATATTGAACACACTCCGTACATATGAAAATTCCAGGTAATAAGATGTTAATTTCAATACTTTTTAAGTATCCCTCGTATATTTATATTTCTAGCTGTTATAAAACTTTGAATTAAATATTCTCAACTTAGAAAAATCAAAATAAAAGAAACCGGTTTAATAATTTTTATCTCAACAAAACATTCATTAGTTGCTGAAAAATTTAAAATAGAACGGTCAGTGCTTTCATCATAAATAACATATTGATATTTTATTAATACTTTCTCTTTAAAAACCATATTTAGACATTCATTAATAGGTTTAAATTTTAATACTTCAAATCTGCAATTTATACGTAATAAAAATATTCTGTTTGTAGTGTTCTGCATTTGATTGACTGTAAAACAATCTAAAATAGCTAAATTAAACTTTTGTAATCGATCTGGCTCCGCGATTTCAGATCGATCATAAAACTCAAAATACACAAAGATTAATTTCAATTGTCAATAGATGTAACCTGTTAGGTAAATTGATAGATTAATACAAAAATGTTGTCTCATCTGACACAAATAAAGAACAAAGTAAATTAAATACTGGATATATATTGACAAATGTGCAGTTGTAAATATGTACACACACGTGGCTTAAAGAAACCACCACGAAAATAAATGCTTATAGACTAAAAATCTCAAGAAGCAAAAATGAGTCTAGAAGATAAACGTATTTGTGTCTATTAAACAAAATTTAAAACTAGCTCTTACAATGTATGTTGATTAATCCTTTATTCGTGGGTATAGTGAAGTCCAAATGGTCTGTTTTAGTAGTCCTTTTTAAGTTTGCAAATACGTTATGCACAAAACACATAGGCTGTATTGGTTGAATAGACCGGCCGTTAAACTCACTGTAGAATGCAAATGTCTCCTTCACACGCGTATCTCACCTGGGCTCCTGGCTTTAACCTAACAACACATGCTATGCTTTAATGTTTGCCCTTCAACGTAAACGTGTAACACACTAAATAATGTTTACTTCCACTTGTGTATATTAAAACTCTTATTTGCATTGTACAATTGATTTGATGTTATTATCGATTATACACATGTACTTCATTCAATGTCAATGATTATCACAAACGTTTTAACTAAATGTTACTAACTTTTACTTTAGTTACCTAAAGGGCTACTTTAGGCGTTCTTTTATTATTACCATCGCACGCTCTACTACTGAACGCTGTCAACAAAATATTTGCTGTGTGATTTTCAAATCTGCTTTCGCGCTTTTTAAATATCTTGAAGAAAATCACAATTTTCTTCAACTCATAATTAAACTATTTATTTATGAAATGTCTATAAGATTTCTCCCCTTTTGGGTTATTGCACCCGTTTATATATACGCTGCTGAACTACAACTTTCACAAATAAAATCCAACGCTAACTATTCGA
The DNA here is from genome assembly GCA_036346205.1 of Vesta saturnalis. NCBI lineage: Eukaryota > Metazoa > Arthropoda > Insecta > Coleoptera > Lampyridae > Vesta > Vesta saturnalis. The sequence continues at coordinate 167,055 of JARFJB010002210.1, read as the reverse complement.
GTGGTCCTTTCAAGAACAGCGCGCGCGACCCTTACTTAATCTGTCACCGAACTATCTGAACTGAACTCTCTCCCTTCAATTGGGCTCTATCAAACATTCTCGCGCCAAAATCAAAATTTACCTATCATGATCGTGTATTTCGTGCGTTGCTTTGCCGCGTTGATGTCCGAAACGGAGACACCGCTACGCAAAGTAAAAAGAACGTAGCCATCTTGAATTTACTTTTAAATTCAATTACAACTCTCGGAAAAATCCATTCATTGCAATTTCACTTACTCTCAGACCTCAGATTTCTATGAAAATTTCACATGTGGGCGATCTCTATTTGCGCGCAATTTAAGCAACTCAATCACATTCTAACAACTTCATTCTTGAACATGCATTAAATTTTCCTATTGCACAATATTACGAAATTTCTACAAACAAAAATATGCATACATATTCCTTACTGCACGTTAATACAATATCGATACATTTTAAGCTCACGCACTCATACGTCTACAGCCCTTTCTTCAATCCAAATTCTTTTATACACAGTAGCAAAGGATCAGTAGTCTCTTCTTACCAGTGCCGTCCCAGTAAGAATTGTCCCAAAAAATTTTCAACCAAATTTAGTGCTTTCAACATGAAAATCTTTCTATAACGTTCAAATATTCCTTCATACGGTAACTAATGCTTCATTAAATTCTAGAGGCGTGTCATTTACACCAACTTACATTCTGCATACACAAAAAAAATGTTTCTCGTGCAAACTCACTTAATTTACATTCAAAATACGTTATCAAAATACTGAATATGCATGGTGCGTCAAAATAACCTTACAAGGTGTAACGAAGATCTGCGTTGGACCAGCGTATACATCCAAATTAACTGCAGTATAGGAACTGCAGGTTCAATATAGTAGTTTTGCAGTTCATAGGATCTGCAAAAGCCCGTCCAAAACAGTATTGCATATTCACGTTTTCAGATAATTAGCAGTAAATATATCAGGTCAAATCTTTACTTGGGTACGTTAGCAACTTACTATGAATACTGATTTGATATTTACTGCAAATGTTTACTATGAAGTGGAAAATTAATAAGATAAAAGAAACAGTGTTATGGGAAAAACCAGTGTTATGAGGTGGGATTGATTCTAATGAAAAAGCGTGGAGTTAGCTGACAAACAAACTCTTGTGAATCCAAACGAACCCAAAATGAAATCTTGCTTTCAATGTAAACGAAAATATACCATATGCGAAATCGTACTAAACATAAAAACGTAATCGTAATAATCTAAAATGTTTTGTGTAAATTATAATATAGTAAATTCTATATTTTTCCATATCTTCTATAGGGTCTAGAACGTTTCGCCGCGGCCGATTCGCCGCCAGGCCGTTTCGCTGCCAGCCGTTTCGCCGTCGGGCCAGTTCGCCACCAGAACAGTTTTAATATTTGGAATAACACATACACCCATTACGAAGCTTTCTCTGTGCGTATTAAAAAAAAACAGCAGTATTTTTAACGCTTATTTTGTTTTTTAGAAAATTAATATGGTAATGTTGATTTTTTATAAGGTACAGTATCTAAACTTTCCCTCTAATTTAATAAAAAAATTCCAAGAATCAATTAACCTTGTCTTGTTTACTTAAAGATATTACAAAACGGAATTAATGTAGCTAATTCAAAAATTATTACCTAGACAACTAGGAATTTACATAGGCTATAAAGGATAATATCTAGTATTATTTTACTATTACTGTTAAAACAGTGTAATACAATAAATAAAGATATATTACTAATACATAAATTCTTATTTGGACATTTTCTAAAAGAACAAAACATCAGCGTTATTTTTTTAGAAGTATAAAAAGTAAGCGTTCTCATATTAATTTTCTAAAAGTACAAAATAAGCTTTAAAAAATATCTTTCTAGAAAAATTAAAAATTTTTAATACCCACAGAGAAAGCTTCGTAATGTGCGCATATGTTATTCCAAATACTAAAATTGTTCTAGCGGCGAACTGGCCCGGCGGCGAAATGGCCTGACGGCGAAACGGCCGTGGCGAACCGGTGGCGGCAAAACGGCGGCGGCGAATCGGCGGCGGCGAAACGTCCCATACCGTCTTCTATATGCTATCAGCGACCTCATAGTCATATCTACAATAAATACCTACTTATTTGTAGAGTCTCATTTAAGTTTCAATGGGTGCATGTGTTTAAACAAAACATACCGCTGCAATGGCAAGGCAAATCTTACCTCGTATTGGTAACAGGAAATATATCTATTACTAGGTAGCGCAATCTGGCATGTTTTCGTCAAGAGATAGAAACACACTGACGTTTCATGTAACGTCTAAAACTTGCAGCCTTTCGGTGTAACATTTTTTTGTTTCAGTGTTTGGGAGCGTTTCAATGCCCGGACTTTACATGAAAGCGCTAATCACACTAGAAGTCCGCGATATATATGTTTAGTCTTACTGTAGTTGAGTTATGTTTGTATGTTTGTGAATATATTGACAACAATAAATAATTTCCTATTTGCGAATTTATTAATTAATCAAAAAAGTATGCGATGTGATTCTTTGAAATTCTATTGGTGGTTAACCTTCGCATGATCAAAAGGATTAGAGCTAATTGCATAGAAAAGCATTTCAAAATTAACGCATCGTGCAAAGTTTCAAATTGTTTTATTAGAAACATTTAACCAAATTAGTACTCGTTATGCCTATGTAAAATTTATTTTGTTAGTTCTGAAACTAGTATCAATTAAAATTGTATTAACGTAGTATAAATTAAACTGTAATTGAAAAATACCTTATTAGTAATGACATTTTATACTGCCAGAATTGATTTGTAGCATAGTTAGTTTAGGGCATTAACTATGTACATTAGATCTTTATAACTTTTTTTCTTTTTCTTAAAATTGTCAGAAGTTTTAGTAGGTATCATTTACATTTTAGGCGTATGCGACAGCTTGATTAGTGGTTATCAAGTTACCAGGTGATGACTACCGTTACTTAATCCACCTGTTTGCAGTACGTATCCGAATAAGAAAGGTGCTTCCGAAAGGGTATAAAGGTGCCCGCAATGAAATTTATTAGAAAAATTAATCACCTTTTTTTGAGTATAGAAATCAATGATTATTTTTAATTTTATAACAAGTTATGGGAAGATTAAAATGATTAAAGTACAAATTACAATATATTTTATTAATGTTTATTTATGATTCATTAATTAAAAGGAATAATTAACACTTTTGCAAATAAATAATAATTTAAGCGGCTGTACCATGTAACAATGTTTATGTGGATATTCAATATTCAAACTTTTAAGAATTTAAAACAGTGTTATAAATCTTAGAATTATGTAAATCTATAACAATAAATATTTATTTTATACAATATATGTGATACCGAAATATTACATGATCAGAACTCACATCTTAAGAAATTGTCAGGATTTATCCTAAATTATCAAAACTATTAAACATTAATAAATATTTTAAATTGTATATTAGGAATATCCCTTAATTCTTTAAGTTAAGGAAAGTGCGATGGTGCAATAATTATATATTTGTTTGTTGCATTAATTTATGAAAGTACTCGGTATATCAACTGTTATTTATTTACATCTTATCTATACTATTCTAAACATAACTGACTATTTACAAAATACTTATCTTTTTTGGGTTTTTAATGGTGTATTTTAAATCATACAATCTAAACGTTTCGATAACACTTACAGTTATCTTCGTCAGTAGTAATATTTGTTAAAAATTGTTAAAGATGTTGTAAACAATTTTGTCAAAGTTGAAAAATTAAAACATAAATATCAGGCTGATGTTAATATTTTAATTTTAAATACACCATTAAAAACCCAAAAAAGGTAAGTATTTTATTATGAGTGTTAATTTTCATATAACTGACTATTTTCTAATTATTCCTACAAGCTTACGTTCATTGATTATTCAATTACATAATAACAATTAACATTTTAAGTTACCATATAGGGTGTTACTACCATATTACACCTCCCCCGGCAGTTTTAAAATTTTTTTTCTCTCTATTATAGAAAAATAAAATTGTACATAAAATTACTAACTAATTTAACTTATTAGCTAAAATGTCGCTATAATAACAGTTATTGTATATAACTCTGTCTATGATTGTAAACAATTAATTCTACACTTCACTTTATTTTTATTCCTTCACTTTTAAAATTACAAATCACATTTTTATACTACACTAAGGCTTCTTATATGGTTTAGTTCGATTTTTATGTATTATAGTTTCTTTATTATTTTTTATTATTTTGACATTTGGAGAAAGATCTTCACGTACCATCGGTCCATTAAACATCTCTTTAGAGAGCTAGTCGCCCGTTTTGTTTTTTATTAAAATTAAATCTCCTTTCTTACAAGAAATTGGATTGATTTTTTTATCATAGTTATGTTTTCGGTTCTGCTTTGAATTTAATATACTATATCTGCTTTCTTGTTGAGCTTTTGTTAGTGTGTATTTTAATTCGAGTGGGTAGTCATGAAAATTAGTCAGTGGTTCTGGTGTTGTATGCAAGTTTTTTACCATAGTATTCTCGAACAGATTTGCCTAACTTGATAAAGCACTCAGGAACACTGAGAGGGTTTAAGGATATTGTTTGGCTGCAGAAGTGTTTATGAATGTGTTATGTGCTTAATTGGAAAACGTTTCTTTTTGATAATGTTCGTCATTTTGTCAAATTTACTTACCAAAAATAGCAATTTATGCTTTGGTTGAATGCTTCAAATCACTATTTCGCAAATTATTACGCATCTCTAATTGCATTTAAATTAACGTATGTAACTTTCGCACATCTTTTACTTAGTTTAAATATTAAGCATTTGAGTAATGATGCAGTAAAGAAGAACATTACGGGAGTTTGTCGATAGCAAATTGCAAGAATTAGGCAGGCGTGTATCATGAAGTGTCATGTGACCTTAGTGAAAGACGTGTCGTGATATGCCGCTTAGTTCTCGGTGCAATTTTCTATTGACAAAACTCCCCGTAACATTGCGGCTCTTACTAATCATTACTCAATGATATACGTTAAATTTAATACCTTCAGCGCCATCTCTGAGATTTCGGATCATTTAATATAAAAGAGTTAAATAGAAACCTGGGATCTTTTTTTAAGGTCAAATAATACAAACACATATAATAAATAAATACTTTCTACACAATTTAACTTTGGCAACAATGATTTAAAGACAAAAATTTTCTCAAGTTTGTAAAATTGATTAAGGTGTTGGCCAATTTTTCTTTCTTCCTGTTAAGAATACCATCGATGATGGATGTTGAGTTTCTTTAGAATTTTTCATTTCTGGTTCTGGATGCTGAAGCATCATTTTTTTGGAAAATTCTCACTTAAAGTAATACTTGATTAAGCACAAGTATTTTTAACGCTTTGATAGGCGGATATAATTGAAATTATTCATTCGTCCACATCTTCGGCTTTCTCGTATAAAAGCATTCAATCCTAATTCTATACATATACAGACACTTCAATCGAAATTACATTGAATGTTCACTATCGGCTCGTTTGTCACCTGTAAGAGCTTCTCCGTATTACCTTCTTTTAGCTTCTCCGTATTATCTTCTTTTTTTGCATCTCTCTACTACATATTTTTCTGCTCACATTTTACTGTTACGTTACATCCAAAATATATGGTTACAGCTGAAAGGCATAAGATCCTTGCTGACATTCATGACCATATACGTGAAGGCTGCTAGATCATTGGAATGGTAACCGAAATTCTCAAGATCAAATAAGTAATAGTTTCAACAATAAAGGTCAGATATTGTTTTCTTTCTTTATCACCTGGTTACACGATTGTGTTTCCAAACTTATTAAATTACACCGAGGAGGTTCGTAGTGAATTCCTATAATGAAAATAAATGGACTGATATTGTTACTTTTGTAATCAAGTAATCGAAAGTTGTTACTTCTTATCTACATTTATATATATATATATATATATATATATATATATATATGTAATGTTAAATTATTATTTTTATTTAATAATATCAATATGGGGAAAGGGTTCTAGGATTTAGTTGAAGATAATATATTTTTGTATAAGAAATATCCTATACTTAATTGAATTTAACGTATAAAATTTGCTCTGAATAAGTTTTGCTTTCTAACGCATGCGTTACTGACTTTAAGTGAAAATAATTAAAACTGTCAAAATGTCAAATAATTAAGAAACTTAAATGTTTGCATCAAAATGAAAATTTAGAAAAGAAAAGGAAATGATTTGCTTCACAGGTGTTTACACAGGTAAATAATTGAAATTCTTAATTAATAACATAAAACAAATATTATTTGCAGGGAAATACCAATAACAGGGTTATAAAAAAATTTTAAAACTCACAGATACAATCCCTCCTGTCGATTGAAAGATGTCTTCAAACTTCAGCTGGAGGCAGGCAATGTTCACTCGGCTGTTGTTGTTACTAATGTCCAACTGCTATCTCGGTTCTCGAAGACACCAACCTCCAATCTTCAAGATGTTTTCTTTTCCAAAAACGGCAACCTCCAAACACTTATTTACAATGGTAACTTTTATTTAAAAATGGTTTTAAATCCTTATGACTGATTTCGTTTAAAATGTATTATTAGTATCCAAGATTTTTGTTAACACAATTTTATTTTAGTTACCGAAAATATAATATTTATTTAAGAGGAATTGTCCGGATAAATAAAACAACTTTCACCAAATAAAAATGGAATTTAATTTGGTATATCAGTATTATTTGAAATCGGAAAACATGAAAACAAATTTTCACAAAATCGTGACATCAATTAATCGTACAGCAATAATTTATTAACAACGACAGGTATCGGTGACCGAACTATTTAAATTTTGACCGAAGTTATAAAAACAAGTGCTCTCGAAATTATTCGTACCGTAAACTTTCTCGACGAAAATAAATTAGGTTAAGTAAACACTAAATTAGCAACACTGTTTTAATCTTTTCACTTTTGAACAAAAACTGAGAGAGAATGACTTCCTGAGCTCTTGCTTTTATAGGTTTCTGGTTGCTACAGAAATTTCAATTTTTACAGCCATATTGCAAAATTTACAATGAATGTGATTGGCTAATCAAATTAAGAATTGTACAAAATGGAATTTTGGCCGTAACTTTCTTATACATGGTCGGAAATGAAATTTAAAACAGAAATGAAAACTATGTGAAATTTCGAATAAAAGGACACCGAATAAGCAATAAATCCTACCACTAATAAACGAAACAACTTAATCTAATCAAAATAAGCTACTAACTATACACACTTACAAGCTACACTAAAATTACTTGCAAAATGGAATTCTGAGGACAATTTACATAAGAAAACATATCTTTTAAATTCGAAACATTTACTTTAATGAAAATTTTAAGTTTTTGTAAATTTGTCTAGAAATCAACTTAGATTTAGCAAAATTTTGCGGATAAAACGCTGTATCCTTATAAAAACTTATTTATATTGTGAAAGAACATCTATTATTTGCTTTAAGAGCAAAACTAAATCTAATAATATGGAAAAAGTATAAAATTATGTGAAAAATCTAAAATTTACAACGTAACCATACTTAAATTTTAAATATGAAATAAATTCATATTAAAAATGTTTTTAGCACTAAAATGTTATGTTTAAGGTTTGTATAACTTGTCTTTATTGTTCACACTACTTATTTGCAATGCATAATGTTATTTAGTCTTGCATTGAAAATGCCTCATCGTCTAACACTGTTTTGGGATTTTTACACTATAAATTGTACGGCACTATAAATGTTTGTATGCCAAAATGTTCTAAATGTCTTTCTTCTTGTGAATCATTTATTATAAGTTTTGTCACTAATTCACTAACAAAATGTGGAAAATTGTCTATACTATCCATATTATAACCCTTTTAACAAAATTTTTGTATTTCCTGCTTTTAAAAACTAAACATACCTTATCCCTAACATAATCCTAACTACATAGTCCATGTTTAAACACCTGTGAAATGTCTACTTGCCAAATTACCTTTGAAAAATTGAATTTTATTGTAAAAATTGCACTACTAAAATGACTCTACGAAAATGGTGATATTTAACATCTTTGACAATTTTGGTAGCAACAAATTGCTTTTTATGATGAAACCAAACTTAGCAAAAGATATTCAGATCAATTTATACCAAATAAATTTATTTTAAACACATCGTGAACCATATTTATGTAAAATTGTGTCTCGCACTTGTATCGAGCCAGAAATTACCCCTTTTTATGACCCAAATGTCATGTAAGCTGTCCGATACTTCTATTACCTCTTTCTAAACATCTCAAATTCCCCAATTTAAGAATGAAGATATTTTTGTACAAGAAAATATTAAGTTCTTTAATTGACCTACCTATTAAAATTAAATTTTGAAATAAGAATAACTTATAGAAGTATGAAAATTTTAGATTCATCTAGGCACCTCAATTTTATGTACATATTTACTTGCTACGCTAGGTTCTTCATTTATCAACACCAAATTTTCTTGTATAATGTTTATAACTTCTTGCTTGTAACCAATGTGATTGATATCGAATTGTTCATCCTTAATAATTCTTTCCACCTTCAAATACTGGATATGCGGTTTATATAAATTTAATCTTTTATTGTAGGGCTGTACCCAGTTTAATTCATCTTTACCAATTCTTATCTTCATATGTTGCGCATCGATAATCAATTTTAATTGCTTAATCAAATCCATTCCGATTATTAACTCCATTTTTAAATTGTTAGTTATAAACCATTGTGTTTGAAAAATCTGTTCCCTACCTTAGCTTCAGTATGTAGCATCCTATTTATAGTGCTAAGCTTCTTATCCGTAGCTGCCATAACTTCTATTTTGTTTATTCTAATGATCTCATCTTTAAATAAATCGTTATTCTCTACGATGATCTTTTCCTGTATTAATGAAATTTCTGATCCGGTATCAACTAATCCTAATAAATTTAAATTCTTAATTCTAATGTTAACGAAAGGTAATAAAATGTTTGCAGTTTCTGGTTCTGAATTTTGTTCAATTTCTAAAATTCCGTAGGATGTTGGTAGTTTGTCTTTACATTGTTGACAAGGAAGCTCGTATTTAAAAATTTTGAACGGTGATCTTGTCAAAGTCCTTTTGTGTGTTCTTTTCTTCGTCTTGGGATGCATGTACGATGGCATTGACCCAACTAATCCTTCCACAACTCGGTTCCTCCTTCTCTTCTCGTACCTGGATGTTATTCACCCTCCTATTCTGATCATCCACGATCTCTTGGTATGGCCTTCTATTTTCTTTTGCATATCATTTCTACGATGATCCTTTCCTTCATTCTCTCTATTATTCTGATGTTCCCGTTCATTATCCTTGGCTTGATTGTTGTAATTAAATCTGTTCCTATCGTAGCCATTATTATATCCTCCTCGTCTTTGTTGGAAGTTGTTCCTCTCTTCCCGATCTATAATTGCTTCCCTATTGTTGCCATTTTGGAAATACTCTACGATTATCAGCACGATGATATTGATTTTGATAATCTCTCCTGTCATTTCCATAATTCCTATTATAATTGTCTCTCCTATTGTCCTCTCTTTCGTGCCTGTAATTATATTCCCTTCTGTCATTTCCATAATTCCTAGGGTTAAATTCTCTTTTCGTAACTGTTCTGATGCTGTTCGTATGCATCGTATCTTCTTAAAAATCGCAGTAGTGATGTTATATTATCTATATTTTGCAGAATAATGTTTTCTGCCACATTATTCTCCAGTTGCCTTGCTAAATATTGGACTATTTCTTGTTCATTCATCGGTGGTGTGAAGTATCTTGCTATTTGGTATTTCTTCATTACATAAATCTCCTCGAAGTGCCATAGTTTTGTCATACTGCCCTTGAAAATTCTTCCCTTATTACATTTTGTTGGACGTCACTCCAATATTGTTTGGTAAATAATTCCTTGAAGTGCTTATAATCGGTACATTGCTCTTGTACTAAATTGTACCATAGTTCGGCATTCCTTTAAGCATCTTTCTCACCAAACGCATTCTTTGTTTATTGTCCTTGATGTCATTAAAATATTCTTCTATATTTTCAAAAATAGCATTGGCGATTCTTGCTTCTTTCCTTCAAATTTATATGGCATCTCTTGATTCCACATGCAATTTTCCCAGCCTATTTGAAGATTTCGAGGTGTTTCACGTTCTTTCAACTCTTCTAGGTCATGATCGTGTATTCTTAGTTTATTGCAAATTTCCCCTATCTGTTTCTTGTTCTCATCCTTATTCTTATCCACCTGAAACATATTTGTTCGTGGATGTCATGTATCCTTCCTACTCTATCATTTATTTCGTTAGAAGCCTCTTCTCTTAGACGGGTTTCAGTTCTAATATTCTTGTCCAACTTTCCTATCTTGTCATCTGCCTCTTCCTTATTGTCAATAATCGTTCCCCATAACTTATCATTTTCTCGGTGCATGCTGTTACTTAATTCTTCCTTCGTTTTCCATTTTATGCACTAACTTCTTTATCGTTCTCCCACTTATTCAGTTGTCTATCGATACTTTCTTGTAGCCGTCTCATATCCTCCTTCCTTTCTTCCTCTGCTTTTATTCTATTTTCTTCAAGCTTGTTGAATTTTCTATCAATATTTTCCTCAGCTTTTATTCTATTTTCTTCAAGTTTGTTAAATTTACTGTCAATATTTTCTTGCTTTTATCCTATTTTCTTCCGCTTCTTTCCTATTTTCTTCCGCTTCTTTCTTATCTTGCTTCCTATTTTCTTCCGCTTTCATTAGCATGGCGATTATCATGTCCACGTCTAAGGTTTTGCTCTTTTACTGGACTTCTTCTTCTTGTTGTGCTTCAACATTCTTTTCCACTTCCATCTTTGTAACTAGATCCTGTTTTTCTCTTTACCTCAATATCTTTAGGTCCGTAAACTTTTCCTGATCTAGTTACCCTACGATCTTGCATTAACTAGTCGTACTAACTAAATTTGCCCTTTTATAAAAATCCTAACACTAATAAACACAATAAACAATAAACAATAACTAATAACAAATAACAATGAACAATGAACGAAAAATGAAAAACTAAATACCTATAAAATTTTTTTTTGCTTTTTATAACAAAATCTTCAAACTAAATCGTAACGTTGCCAATAAATTGTAATGTTAAATTATTATTTTTATTTAATAATATCAATATGGGGAAAGGGTTCAAGGATTTAGTTGAAGATAATATATTTTTGTATAAGAAATATCCTATACTTAATTGAATTTAACGTATAAAATTTGTTCTGAATAAGTTTTGCTTTCTAACGCATGCGTTACTGACTTTAAGTGAAAATAATTAAAACTGTCAAAAATGTCAAATAATTAAGAAATTTAATGTTTGGATCAAAATGAAAATTTAGAAAAGAAAAGGAAATGATTTGTTTCACAGGTGTTTACACAGGTAAATAATTGAAATTCTTAATTAATAACATATAACAAATATTATTGCAGGAAATACCAATAACAGGGTTATAAAAAAATTTTAAAACTCACAGATACAATCCCTCCTGTCGATTGAAAGATGTCTTCAAACTTCAGCTGGAGGCAGGCAATGTTCACTCGGCTGTTGTTGTTACTAATATCCAACTGCTATCTCGGTTCTCGAAGACTCCAACCTCCAATCTTCAAGATGTTTTCTTTTCCAAAAACGGCAACCTCCAAACACTTATTTACAATGGTAACTTTTATTTAAAATGGTTTTAAATCTTATGACTGATTTCGTTTAAAATGTATTATTAGTATCCAAGATTTTTGTTAACACAATTTTATTTTAGTTACCGAAAATATAATATTTATTTAAGAGGAGTTGTCCGGATAAATAAAACAACTTTCACCAAATAAAATGGAATTTAATTTGGTATATCAGTATTATTTAAATCGGAAAACATGAAAACAAATTTTCACAAAATCGTGACATCAATTAATCGTACAGCAATAATTTATTAACAACGACAGGTATCGGTGACCGAACTATTTAAATTTTGACCGAAGTTATAAAACAAGTGCTCTCGAAATTATTCGTACCGTAAACTTTCTCGACGAAAATAAATTAGGTTAAGTAAACACTAAATTAGCAACACTGTTTTAATCTTTTCACTTTTGAACAAAACTGGAGAGAGAATGACTTCCTGAGCTCTTGCTTTTATAGGTTTCTGGTTGCTACAGAAATTTCAATTTTTACAGCCATATTGCAAAATTTACAATGAATGTGATTGGCTAATCAAATTAAGAATTGTACAAAATGGAATTTTGGCCGTAACTTTCTTATACATGGTCGGAAATGAAATTTAAAAACAGAAATGAAAACTATGTGAAATTTCGAATAAAAGGACACCGAATAAGCAATAAATCCTACCACTAATAAACGAAACAACTTAATCTAATCAAAATAAGCTACTAACTATACACACTTACAAGCTACACTAAAATTACTTGCGAAAATGGAATTCTGAGGACAATTTACATAAGAAAACATATCTTTTTAAATTCGAAACATTTACTTTAATGAAAATTTTAAGTTTTTGTAAATTTGTCTAGAAATCAACTTAGATTTAGCAAAATTTTGCGGATAAAACGCTGTATCCTTATAAAAACTTATTTATATTGTGAAAGAACATCTATTATTTGCTTTAAGAGCAAAAACTAAATCTAATAATATGGAAAAAGTATAAAATTATGTGAAAAATCTAAAATTTACAACGTAACCATACTTAAATTTTAAATATGAAATAAATTCATATTAAAAAATGTTTTTAGCACATAAAATGTTATGTTTAAGGTTTGTACAACTTGTCTTTATTGTTCACACTACTTATTTGCAATGCATAATGTTATTTAGTCTTGCATTGAAAATGTCTCATCGTCTAACACTGTTTTGGGATTTTTACACTATAAATTGTACGGCACTATAAATGTTTGTATGCCAAAATGTTCTAAATGTCTTTCTTCTTGTGAATCATTTATTATAATTTTGTCACTAATTCACTAACAAAAATGTGCGAAAATTGTCTATACTATCCATATTATAACCCTTTAACAAAATTTTGTATTTCCTGCTTTTAAAAACTAAACATACCTTATCCCTAACATAATCCTAACTACATAGTCCATGTTTAAACACCTGTGAAATGTCTACTTGCCAAATTACCTTTGAAAAATTGAATTTTATTGTAAAATTGCACTACTAAAATGACTCTACGAAAATGGTGATATTTAACATCTTTGACAATTTTGGTAGCAACAAATTGCTTTTTATGATGAAACCAAACTTAGCAAATGATATTCAGATCAATTTATACCAAATAAATTTATTTTAAACACATCGTGAACCATATTTATGTAAAATTGTGTCTCGCACTTGTATCGAGCCAGAAATTACCCCTTTTTATGACCCAAATGTCATGTAAGCTGTCCGATACTTCTATTACCTCTTTCTAAACATCTCAATATATATATATATATATATATATATATATATATATATATTCATAATTCAGTTTTCAATATATTTGTACTCAATCATAATTAATACTTTAATTAAATCATTAAAATAGATAGACCACATAAATCATTTTTAGCTTCCATTTTGGACTAATTAATTCTAACTTCTGTGGCTACATTCAACCAACGATTTAACTCCTACTGTAATTGTAATATACCGGGTGTAACGATTATCTGAATTAAGTGAACTACTGCAAATGTTAAACATTTAATCTTATATGAATTTGTAATTTTTATCTCATAATCTTTATGTGTTATGTACATTACTTTTCTTGTGGACAAGGTTGTTCATGACTACTTTGTAGATTATTGTAGTTATTTACTGTGGACCGAACAAGCTTTTCTATTTACTATACACAGCGTGACGCGTAAGGCAACAGTTCCTTAATCAAATTCTTTATTATTTTTTTTCTTACTGAACATCCCAATCGGATTATGTGTAAATTAGCCAATTCTAGTACGAATAGTAAAATCTACAACGGGAACATATAATAATTTTACTTTTATTTTTATTTCAATTGAAATTTAAATTATAATTTGTCGTGGGCATAGTGAGGCTCAGTTGCCATCGTGGACTTTGTGGACTGTTAATACATATATTTTTTATTTTATTCTTTGTCAAATACCGACAATAAAAATTACTTTATCATTTGTCGACTCATTTCTACTTCCTCGTTCATTCTTATTTCTTTCTTTTCCTTTTTTTTTGGTAAATCTTGTTTGAGGCTTTACAGGGTTTACTTTCCTTTCAACACTAGTTGAGTACTTCCTTATTAAAGCCTGTGGCGCCTAATCATATCCGGTTCCTATCTAACCAAACTACTATCAATTTAAGCTACACCTCCACAACAACCACGCATACGAGTGCTCTGCGGTCTTCCGACCGTACGCCTGAGTTTAGTCGAGCTCACTCATTCTTTTTATGCCATTTGCTGGTTAGACATGTGGGAAATGGCTAGCTTAAATTGACTTAAGTCAAAGTTTGGAGGAACACAGGAACTGGGCAGTGCATTCCACAATTTGGTCGCCGTGTGGAAAAATGTAGATTGAGCCCGTTTAGTGTGACACGATGGAGTTTTGAGTTCGTAGTTATGGTGTGAATGGAAAAACCGAGTGTTCCTAGCGAAGATGGCATGCGAAGGCATTAAGGACTGTATTTCGGAGACACACTTGCCATGGTAATACCGATAGAACAAGGAAAGAACCGAAACTATTCTTCTATGCTCAAGAGGCTGTAGGTCGGAAGTCAGAGACGGGTCATTTATAAGCCTGATAGCTCTTTTTGGATGCGGTTTACCATATCAAGGGCGTATTGGGGAGCACTGACCCAGAGGTGGGAATTGTATTCCAGATGACGTCGAATTTGAGCCTTATACAGTAAAAGGAATTGTTGTGATGTGAAGTACTGTTTAGATCTGTATAGAAAGCCTAGTTTAAGGGCAGCTGTTTTGCTGGCTGACAAAAGGTGGTCAACCCATGAAAGGTTCGATGGTACGGACATCCCTAACATAGAAATAGAGTTTGAAAACTTGAGCTCTAAGCCATTCGTATTTACAGCAGGAAATGATCGGCCTTTCTTGGCGGCAAAAGGCAACACTGCGTTTTGTTGGCGTTGAATGTAAGTACATTATTCCTTCCCCATCCAAGGACACTTTCTAAGTCACTGCTGATTGAGGCTGCCATTTTCACCTTAACGTCCTATCTAAACTTATTGTTGTGGGAAAACTAAGAAGAACTACAATGTAGAGTGCTGTCATCCGCAAAGCAATGGATCGGGTTAGTTGTTGACGAAATGAGGTCATTTATGCACAGCAGGAAAAGTGTGGGAGCTATCACTGATCCTTTGGGTTCTTCCGCATTAATAATAGTTTCTTTCAAAAAGAAAGCTGGATATCCAATTGATGAGCGAATCGGATAAGCCGAACGAAGTGAGCTTGGCAAGTAGGCACTTGTGACAAACCTGGTCAAAAGCTTTGGAAGGATCTAAAGTTACTCCGACTGTTTCACCGGAACTCTCTAATGTGTTATTCCAAAGTTAGGTGACATATGAAAGAAGATCACCCGTTGAGCGACTCTGTCTGAACCCATACTGATGGTCGTTTAAGAGTTTATTGGATTCGAGGAACGAAAATAGTTGGTGGTTGATGGCTTTCTCCATGATTTTCGACAGAATTGAAGTGATAACTATTGGTCGATAGTTTGAGGGATCGGTTTTGTCGCCCTTTTTAGGAATAGGCTGGACATTTGCCAACTTCCACCATGACGGAAATTATCCAGATGACATGGAGATCGAAAAGAGTTTGGGCAATACAGGTACTAGCTCGGGGTAGCATTTTTTAAAGACGATACCTGGAATACCGGCAGGGCTAGTCGCCTTGTTTGGGTCGAGTTTATTGATAATTGATTCCAATTGCTACAGTGGATTGGTTTAATAGCGTATGGGGTAGATTTGGGCGTCGGCACAGTTTTACCAGAATCATTGAGACGTGAATTTGATGCAAAGTAATCGACAAAGAGGTTGGATTTTTCAGCTACTACAGCTCCGTCGCGAGACGTCATGGGAGGAAATTTACGACCACCAAAAGGACATGAGACTATACTCAGTGCAAGCCCTATTAAACTAGGGTTGTAAACGGGAGTGACCTGCACGATTATGTTTTTTGGGAATTTATAACTCCATACCCATCAGGATAACTTCAGTTATTGGAAGAGCAATTTTTGAAGAGGAGGACCATTTAAAGCAATACTCACACCAGTGGAAGGTTGCAAAAAAATCTCGCAGTTCGCCCCAGTTAGCTGATTTAAAACACCACATAGTTCTATCTGTTTTTCGAGTAACAGTGGGATTGGATTGGGCAGTGGTCTGATTGACCAAGTGCGGAAAAGACTCTTGTTTTATAGACAAGTGGGTTAGTTGTAAGGAATAGGTTCAGGAGATGTGGAGTATGGTTAGGGTTGTCTGGGATTCTGGTTGGTTCGGAAATGATTTCTGTGAGATCACAGGATACAGCAAATGCTTCTGCACTATGACCTGCGGGATTAGTAGTAGATGAGAAATGAAACCAATTGGAATTGTGGGCATTAAAATCTCCCAAAATTAAAATATTGGAAGATGGAAACTGTGATAAGAGGTAGTCTATTTTCAGACTAAAGTAATCAAAAAGATCTTGGAAGTTGTTATCATTGGGAGACTTGTACAAACAGTAGAATTTCACAAATTGGGGCCCACAATGTTTGAACCAAACCGCGTCAAATTTGTTGTTTTCCAAAGTGGACATCCTCTTACAACCTACGTTGTCCTTGGTATATGCTCATACTCCGCCTTTGAGGCGAAAGTTAGTAGAGGTTGTAACTGAGAAATTGCAGGTCAGGCGAATCAGTGCTTCCAGGGGAGACTTGTGTTTCTGATAGAAACAGAATGTCCGGTTGCACATGTTCAAGGTGTTGGTGAACAGCATTTATATTCGACCTGATACGACGTATGTCGCAGTAATGAATCCGGATGTTGGTACTTTCGATGACCGATGTCGCTTGAGTCCTGCCCTCCCGGGCATCCGAATGGGGCAGAATTTTATTCCTGGCAGATCTTGCTCTTCTAAGTTTTGATTTTGGCATTGACGAATTTTTGCCCCCCCCCCCCCAGAATCCTTAGGACGGATCGACGAATCGATGTGAGCGTCTCGTCCTACTCACCTGGGGTATAGTATCTGTTTTAGAACTCGAAAGTCGTTGTATACATAGCATTTTTTCCCAAAAACTAATTCATAGCATGTGTATTTTGTCTCTGTATGTACAGTCGTGTTGTAAGTGAAACACCAATAAGGAACCCAAGAACTCCAAGAATCAACATAATTTTGAGTTTGATTTATCAAGTAAGCGCCTAGAACCTTATGTTCTAAACTACTTATACTTTCATGGTGGTATGCTGTTGACTGAATTTGTTGAATTTTTAGAAACTCACATACCTCCCGCATCGTTGTCGAAATAAATTCAGATCCTTTAACAGTTGCAATTTCTCGTGGAATTCCATATTTTAAAATGAAATTGTCCATGAAACTCTTTGCGACTGATACAGCATCTTTATTTTTTAGAGGGTATGTATGCTTCTACGAATTTGGAAAGATCACATTGTAGTGTAAGAACGTAACAACAATCATTTATATCTCTAGGTAATGGTCCAACAATACCTAGATAAACTTTCTCAAAGGTGGAGTTAGCTGTTATTCTTATAACCATTAATTGTTTTATATATTTATCTCTGTATTTTTGTTTTTGACATAAGTCACATTTACTAATAAACGTTTTTACATAATTATCCATACCCGACCAATAATAATATTGTTTTATCGCATTAATCATACGATTAATGCCTGCATGGCCACTTTTGGGTAACAGATGAAAGTCGTTTAAAATCTCTTCTAGTATCATTATCGATTATTTCAATTTTTCTGTTTATTTCTAGGGCCCTTCCATGTTATATCATTTTTTATCATATTAGCTATTATATTTTTTTGCGTAAATTATTCGCAATCTGTGTTAGGTACTTGGAAAAATAATTGTTCTTGTTGTCATTGTTAGTGTTTATTATTGTTGTTATTCTGTTATTGGTTCCTGTTGTTATTATTGTTAATATTTATTTCTGTTTTGTATCTTGGTGCAAGATTTTTTGAAGTATGGCGTTATTAAGAGAAGCTAGATATGCTTGAAATCTATTTCAAAGCAAATAAAAATGCAGATAATGCAATAAGAAATTATGAAGAAATATTTCCCGATCGGGTTCAACCGAATAAAAGACATTTCAGGACTTTAGTGATGAATTTATTATCATTTCGCAGTTTTGAGAAGAAAGACCTAACAAGTATGTTAAAGATAATGAAGGTAATAATAATGCTGTTCTAAATTTTGGTGAAAACGAAGCATCTTCGGTTAGAAAATGGCCGATGTATTACATTCCGAAATCCTCCGTCCATGACATTTAAAAAAAATAAATTTCATCCATTCAAACCAATTATTACACAAGCGTTACGAGAAGGTGATTTTGAGAGACGAATGGCATTTTCACGGTACATTCAAAATCTGGAAGATCCTCAATTCTCGTCCAACGTTTTATGGACGGATGAAACCAGATTTACAAATTGCGGAATTTTAATAGGCGCAATACGCACTTCTGGAATGTGGAAAACCAAAAGTTTGTGAAAGGAGATTTCAAACCAGATTTGGTTTCAATGTATGGTGCGAAATTATAGGTATAAATAAAATTTTCTTAAAAGTTTATTTAAATGTAACATTTTAGGAAATAACTTGATTGGACCATTTATTTTCAATTATAATTTAAACGGAGTCCGATACTTAGAGATGTTGCAAGAACAAATCATACCCGCTCTGAGAAACATCAATCCAAATTTAGAAAATATTTGTTTATGCAAGACGGCTGTCCAGCACACAATTCAGCAGACGTTAAACAATATTTCCAAAGAGTATTTAATAATAAATTAATTTCCAATAATGGGGACATTTTATGGCCTGCCAGGTCCCCTGACTTGAACCCACTAGATTTTTATTTATGGGGTCATACAAAAACGAGGTACTATTTCGACACTCCAGAAATCTTGACATTTTAGAAAATAGAGTAAGACATGTACTAAATTCTGTAAATAGAAATACGTTAGTTAGGGTTACACATTCAGTGTTAAATCGTTGTAGAAAATGTGTGGAGTGTGGAGGAAGACATATCGAGCATGTTTTATGATAGTTACTATTATCGGTTTTGTTTTTATTTTAGTTATTAGAAATTACAATAATTAGGAATCTAATTGTATAAATTTTTCATTTATTAATCCATGCCTTCTCAAGGCCTACTATTTCAATTTTATATTTTTTAAATTTTTGATAGTTGGAAGTAAATGCTCGTATCATGTGATACATCGCTGAAAAGGTGATAAAAAATACTATTCAATAATGTAAAAATCCAAGATGGCGTCCACATGAAAAACAACAGTTAGTGTATGTATTTCAAAAACAAATGATTGTGGATAAATTTTGGTACTTTTTTAAAATTGTCTTTTAAAAGTGTCATAATAATGTACAAATCAAAATGTTGTCAGACTTCAAATAAAAGAGCTACAGGTGTAGAAAATGCACAATTTTGTTTTCTTCAATTATTTCAAAACAAAAAGTTACTTCAAATCTGACTTTACCATGACGATAGCCATAAAATTCTCTAAAACTTTCCCCATTTAACCGACATTCTATCTTCAACATTAACGAATATAGCAATACATGCATGCTGAATCTCGGACACACTGTATATGTAAGGTCGAAAATGTTTAACAGCCCAGTATATTGCTAATAATTCTTTATGTATTGTGGGCTAGTTTCTTTCTGCTTTATTTAAAGTCCTACTAGCATAAGCAACTGGTTTGTTATTTTTATTAGACAAAATTGCTCCTGTAGCTATATTTGAGGCATCCATTTGTATTATATATTCATTATTTTCCTAAAAATCAGGATAATCTAAAACAGGAGGATTGCTAAGGGAATTTTCGATAATATGATACAAATGCAACCATTCTTTTAACATCATCAAAGTTTTCTGGTGTAGGATAGTTTATTAAAGCTGCTACTTTTTCGGTATCTGACAATAAGCCTTTTAATGAAACAATGTTCCCTACATAAAGGATTGGTTTCCTTAAAAATTCGCACTTTGAAGGATTTAATTTTAGATTAACCTTTCGTAACCTATAAAATACATCAAAAAGATTTTTTGTATGGTCTTGTAAATTTCTACCAAACACAATTAAATCATCAAGGTGTACAAAACATTTTTCTAATTTAATGCTGACATAGCGATAGTTATTAAACGTGAAAAAACATTAGGCCTTGTTTTCAGTTGCCATTGTCCTCGATCCGTCGTGAAAGCGGTGTTTTTCTATACTCTTCCGTAAGTTCCAATTGATAATATCCTTGACTAAGGTGTAAATGTGAAAAATATATTGCTCCTGAGAGTGAATCTAGAATATCAGTAATATTAGGAAGTGGAATTTATCATCTTGAAGTTTTTGGTTAAGAAACGAAAATCTACACAAATTCTCCTTTTTCTCACGACTTAAATCTCTTTTTTGGAACTAACAATATAGGAGATGACCATTCACACTGTGCTGCTTCAATCACACCTCCCTTAAATAATTTATTAAATTGTTTATTTATTTCCTCTTCTTGAGCTTGTGGGAGCCTGTATGGCCTAACAAATACCGGAGACGAGTTTGGTTTTAATTTAATTGAATGTTTAAAAGATTTGTAACGGAAAGTTTATCACTCAGTAAATAAAAAATATCTGAAAATGTTTGGAACATAATTCTTTAAAAAAACCTCGTCATCTCTAGTTTTAAAATTTTTTCTGTTTATAAGAAATTATTTTATTACTTTATTATTAAAATTTGTCAAGGAAAGTGAATTATCTTCAAAATTAATAATGCTATGATACTTTTTAGAAAATTTTCCCCTATAATGCCATCATTAAAGGAAGCACAGTAGATTAACGAAAATATAAAATTTTTGATTAAATCTTACTTTTCCTGCTGCTAAATTTAAAATCGTTAATCCCTCTAAAACTATTATTCCACCTATACCTATAATTTTAAGTCTCTCTTTGTAAATAATACTATTTAGTTCTAATTTGTGAATATTTCACAACACTCAGTATAATAATTATTGTTAGGGACGAAAAAATTTGCTAGAATTAGAATTATATTGATGTGTGGATATACACGTTCATTATTATTAGAAATAATAGAATTACCCTCATACAGCATATCTTGACCTGGGATAACATTATTTATTTCTGCAAATCGTATATTTTGTCGCGGTACTCTTGAACCTCTCATATTTCCGCGTGTAAATGAACGACCTCTCGAACTTCTATGAAAAAATATTGAGTTCTTGGCATTTGGCGGTTATTGTTATTGAAATTATAATAATTATTGCATCGTTTATGGGAAAAATTTTGATTGCAATTATTCAAAGCATGAACGGGAACCCCTCGGAAAATTTGTGAGGAATTTTGAGAATTTAGTGCTTCATCTTGGGCAGCTCTTGTTGCTTGCTTTATAGAAGAAAAATTTCTCTGAGTTCACTTAATTTTTGATTTCTTAAACCTTCAGTAAATCGCTTTATTGTAATTTTTTCGTTAATTGCAATATAAATAAGGCTCCTTCTACCTATAGTATAATTAGGTCACTCACAAATCCATTATTGCCTCATCATTTTCCCATATCCTGCATTTTTCCTTTCGAAATTTTTTTAAATTGTACCAAAAAACATACGTAAATTCACCTAAAACTTATTCCTCTTCACCCAAGTTGTACAAATTATGTCTTTCCATTTTCTTAACTTATGTAAATGAATTTCCCTTCTGATATTCTTCCTAAGGACTTTATAATACAATCGAAAAAATGTATAAATCACCATCAAAGTTACGCAAATAACTAGCATCAAAAGAAAACATTCAGTTTTTGAAACCCCATCATGTTGGTGCTCATCTGATAAATCATTACTCGATCTACTCACTTCGTGATGACCAGCCGTTTGGGCAATTACCACTTGTTCATTGACTTCTTTGGAGTGCGATTTTCCCATTTTAAAACTATTCTTATTTAACTGGTATCGAACTGGCAAAGGATCGCCATGCAATAATTATATATTTATTTCTTTAATTAATTTATTAAGGTACTCGGTATATCAACTATTATTTATTTACATCGTTTCCATACTACCGTTCCATTCACTATTCTAAATATAACTGATTATACTCTAATTATTCCTACAAGCGTACGTTGTCAATTCATCGATTATTTAATTACATAATAACAATTAACATTTTACTTTAATATACTATATAAGGTGTTGCTACCATATTACAATGGTATACATTTTTTGGCAGAACTAAAATGAAAAGTACAAGAACTTAGCCTTTTGCTAACTGGAATATATCTAGCAATTTTGAGTTATGTAAAAAATACGTAGTATGGAAATGTAAACTATTACTATTATTACATATATTAAAATACTTATCCGTTTTGAGTTTCTATAAGGTGTATTTTTATATTTAATATATGATATACAAATACACCATATAAAAACCCAAAAAAGGTAAGTATTTTAAAAAATCCGTAGGTTTTCTAGTTTTATTTATGAGCAATAATAGAAATGCACCCGAATGCAAATATGTTTTCAAAGAGTTTGGAGAAGGAGGTTCAGCTCCGGCTCCTTATAGCAACGAGCTCAAGTGGATCTCAAATTGATAAATCCATAACATAATGTTCTCCATGCTTTCCTATCTCTGAACACCTCTCTAGCTTCCGCAAAATACATACATTGTATCTACCATGTCCTTTTATTTTTAAAACTCCGTATCTTTTTTTCCTTTATAATACACACTACTACGTTTAGCCAGTTTTACGCGGCCTACCAGTCCCAGCCTTACCTCTAACCTCACCCACATATATTTTCTTCATTAATCTTGCGTTGTTCATTGTGAACAAACCAACGTAATGTAATACTTTTATATCTATCCATCATCGTCTTTTCCTTGCCACACTTCGTCATTACCACATGCGCTTCTCAGGAATCTCATACCCACGGAATTTATTTTCCTTTCGTAATTTTTTTGTCTAACCATGTCTTACTGACGGGACAAACACGCCATTAAATATTTCTCCTTTCCAAGCTAGGCTCATGCTTTCGTTTCTCATGATCGTCCACATACTTCCAATCACTTTCCTTCCAGCATTGTTCTTTGTCCAATCTCGCCATACATTGTACCATCTGCAGTAAACATTCTACCCAGATATACCAACTCGTCCACTTGTTCCACAATTTCATCATGCTGAGTAAATACTCTACTCTACTTTCCACCTTCCCAATTGAACTCCACAATCTTAGTTTTGTTCACGTTTACCTTTAGGTGCATGCTCTCACAGACTGTATCAAACTTCCTCAGAGCAGTTAGTATCTCATCCGCACTGTCACTTAGTAAGACCATATACGCCACCAACCATTACACCATTTATATCGGTACAGGCTTGCCTAACCAATTTATCTATGTATACATTGAATAAACTCATTGGTGACCAACAATATGGATTTAGGCATAATCAGGTGATCTTCCTTTAAACGTGATCTAAGTTTGGAACAACCCGTTAGAACAATCCTGTAAAACAGTTGTAGTTGCTTTATTTATGTCAAAAGCATTTCACCAAGTTCGACACAAGTGTTATTTGTCAAGCTCACCTCGCTTGGGTTAAATGATACGCTCATCAATTGGCTTTATTTTTTTTGACAAAAGACGAATATGTGGCGTAGTTGATGGCTTCTTTTTAGAAAAAGACAGCAATCTTTATTGTAGTTCATCTCAATCCATTTATAATGGTGATCCACCTTCTGTCTTAAATAAGGACCGTAACGCTGAAAAGACAGTTTCAATCAACAAATATATTCATCGTATTCTTGAATGGGGAAGTAATAATCTAATTAAATTTAATGTTAATAAAACTCAGTGTTGCCTTGTGTACGCCAAAAAATATCGATCATTTCCTGTTGTAGACATGAATGGCTCAGATCTTGAGTTTTGGAACTCTATTACTCTGTTGGGAATGGCTTCATCTTCAAATCGATCATGGGTTGACCATCCTCTGTCGGCTACTAAAGCAGCTACTTGTAAAATTGGTTTTTTGTACTGATCTAAGCAGTACCTTACCTCCCAACAACTCTTTCTACTGTATACGGCCCAAATTCGATTTCATCTAGTATATCATTCTCTCCTCTAGGTTGCTGCTCCCCAGTGCGCTCTTTATATCGTTGGCCGTATTCAAAAAAAGATTAGACTTATAAATCGTCCACCCTTAACTTCTCACATATAATCCAATAATAGAAGAATCGTTTCAATGCATTCTTTGAATTATTGGTATTACAATGGCCATTCTGCTGCTGAATTGCATTCTTTCATGTCACGTCGGGCACCTTTGCTATAAATTCAAGGTTCGCTAATTCGCATCGTCAATATGCAATACAAATCTCAACCTGACGTGCCGGACGGGCGTAAAACACATTCTTCTACACCGCTTCTAAATTGTGGAATGATTTCCCTAGGTCCTGTTTTCCTTTAACTTATGGTATAAAAAAATTGAAGGTAGCCGTTCATAGGCATCTCTTGGTAATTCAATATTCCGTTATCCATCCATCTAAATGTTCCTGAGTGCTTTATCACGGTATGCCAAACTTAACCTGTTCATTACAGCAGTTGCTAAAAAAATTTGAGATGGGGGCCAATGTGCTTCAGTATTCGATTATCTAAAGGATGTATGAGGACTTCTCAAGAGTGATCCCTTTCCTCATCGTCACAGAATTGTATAGTTCAGTGGGTGCAACTAAAAATGTAAAAAGTATAAAAAACGAAATACTTGTGCAAAGAGTACTCTGTTCAGGACCACAATTATTAAAAAATGGAGACGGGGGTCTATGTAATTGATTAGCAAAAGCAGGTATGAAGACTTTTTAAGAGTGAACCCTTTCCCCGTCGCCACAAAATTGTACAGTATAGTGGGTCCAACTGAAAATGTAAAAATTATAAAAAACGAAATACTTGTAGAAATAGTACCTGCGAAACAAGCAAATAAACTTCTGAAGGTAAATAACATCTTAGAATTTAACGTTGTCATACTGCATAGAACTTTAAAGTATTCAAAAGGTGTAATCACATTCAAAGATCTTAAAAATGCTACAAATGACGAAATAATTTAAGAAATTACAGACCTGTCAGTATTAAAAGGAATGGTGTGACGTTCCTTACGGGAACGTATATCCTCACTTTTAATTGATCAAAGACAATTAAGGCGGAATTCTAGCACCTTACAGTAAAACTCTGCATATCATACCGCATGAGATGCACACATTTAGACACACATCACAAAGTTGTAATTCAGAAGAAATTTTGTGGTAAATTTTCGCATGAAGGGACGCCTAGAATGTCGGTAAAATTTGTTAATAGTGAAAGAAATCACAGTTTACGTCGTAGAGATTGTATAACGTATAAAGAAGAAGTTAAAATTCAAACTGTAAAGATGATGGAGAGAGTAAGTTACATGAATGCTAAAAAAGTATACTAACAGCTCCCAAACCCACTTGGAGCTCTAACTTACCCTTAAGTTGCGGTAAGAGATACACAGATAAACGCCATAGACATGATAAGTCAATACATTACTGGGGATTCTTCTGATAGAGATACTGAATAGAGCCAAGTTTCTAGTGAATCGTAAGAAGGAAAAGGGTTTGCCGAAGGGAGACCTCTCAAGCCAGCTAAGTCAAAAGCTATTATGATAACAGACGAACCGTCAAGTAACGATATGTACATATTAATATTTATGTTATTTGTTTGTTTGTATTTATTAACATAGCTGTTTACCATTATTTATTTTGTTTGTTTTTTTGCCATCTTAAAGCAACAACATTATAAGTAAGGTTCAATATAATTAAGAATGAAGTATTTTACGGTGGACCTGTAAACGAATTAAAAATGCACTATCGCAACCTTAAGAGGATGTAGCTAAGATATGGACCCTTCTATATCTGTATCTGTTTACAGTAAACACCCCTAAATAGTAGTAAAACCTTTCACTTAAGAGGTTACAAAGCTGTTGACAACAATTGTGCAACAAACAACAGAGCCCCAGAGGAGCTGTAACATACGCACTATCTAATATCCCTGTGAGCATAATCAATATAAGGACTCGACTTTAAGCCGTCGTAGTTCAAATTGCGGTCTCAATAGAGGATACAGTATACCATCTCAACCTTTTCGATTCAAACTTGCTTCTCTGTGATTTTAATCATCATTTCGTGACTTGGCGGGTTTCTTGCCTACGCAATTCAGAAGAGCATATCGAAATTAATTCAGTAATATTGACGGACATGTACACACTTTAACTCCAAATCAAATAACTTTATGGAAATTGATCACACCTTTTCTTCACCAATACTGGCACTAACCCTTACTTTCCAAAATAGTAACTACAGTCCTATAAGTATTTTGACTCCAACAAAACCAAATAGAGAATTCTATTAAAAGAAAATGCATTATCAAGAACGCGAACTAGGAAGAACATATTAGAAGTTTCCCACAAACCTTTAATGAGTCATGCAATAACAGAAAACTTGTTTGAAACATTTAAAAAAAGCATTATAGAAACCTCAGAAAAATGTATTCCCCAAACAACAGGGAAAATCAAAGCAGCAAGTGTTCCTTGGTGGATACCAACAGTTAAAAGGGCCATTACAAAAAAGAAAGAAACGCTAGGAATATTTAGATGCCAACTATAGATATGTTAATAGCATTTAGAAAAGCACGTGCAAAATGACAAAAAAATTATGCTAAAGAGTAAAAGCTCTACATGTAAAAGTTTTATCATTTCGATCAATGCAGACACTTCATCTCTAGACGTTTAGGGAAAGTCAAAAAATTGTAAAAAATTATTCCAAACCTTGAAAGTTACTTTTTACGGAATATAAAAGGTTAGAAAGCGTAGAAAAGGTTGCTGCAACCTATCCAGGAAACTTTATGGTAATCGTAGCTCTGAAAGATATACATGTGGTTTCCAATAAATACAAACAGAATCTGAAAAAGAATTAGGTTTCAAAGGTTTTGAGAACTTATAAAATATTCTTTCCCATGCAATAGTTAGACGATGCACTGTGTAAAACGAAAACTTTCCGCCAGGTCCTGGTAATATCCGATGCTAAGACATATACCTATAACATAGAAATGTATTTTATTAAACGTTTGTAATGGTACCTATTTAAAGGTACTTATCTTGACAACTAGTGACTAGCAACATTACCCGGATTATTATTATTTCCGCCTTGTCTAGGTAAAGTTATGGAGAAAATGGTAAATGATAGATTGATGTGGCTGTTAGAATGAAAATCGCTATTATCACCACATCATATAGGCTTCCCTAGTTTATATCGAAAAACAAATACGTAATAATTAATTACTTTAAATTTAGAGAAAGTCTACGACCTAACGTAGAGGTACCACGTCATTAGAAAATTGCACGGACAAGGACGAAAAATTCGCCAAAACTTTCTTTTAAATTATTCTTTCAGAATAAGAATTGGAAATTGTCCATCCAAAGCACATACGATAGAGAATGTAATTCCTCAATGTTCTGTTCTGTTCTAAGTTACACACATTTCTTAATTCCACTAGATTACCCTCTACTGCTAATGAAAGGCAACAGAGTTCAATATCTAGGAGACCATAAATATTAACTGGGGCTCGTGCAGAAACAGCCCCCATTGTATTTATTAGTCTTTTGTATTATAGGAACTCGACTACGACTCGTACACTCGAAAAATTCACCTCAAAAAACTAAACAAGGTACAAGCGAATTGTATTAGAACGTCCAGATGGGCTTTCAGAGCAAACTCCTTAGTTTCTATGCATTCAGCACATAATGCGAGAAATATCTGACAATCCTAAACATACTCCACATCTCCTTACATCAAACCCACTTGGCCAAGGGTCCTTCTCACTTAGTCAATCAGACCCCTACCTAATCGATACAACTTCTACTGTACCAAACCCCACTGTTATTCGAAAAACAGATAGAACTGTATGGTTTTCAAGATCAGCTAACTGGAGCGAATTGCGATGTTATTTTACAACCTTCCCCTGGCGCGAGTATTGCTTTAATAAAATAAAATAACACATTAGAAACATCAGGAGAACCAGTCCTAGTAGCTTTTGATATTTCAAAGACTTTTGACCCGGTTAGGCACAAGTGCCTTAGGCTTACCAGATACACTCATCAATTGGAACTCTAGCTTTTTGACGTATACGTGTTGTGATCGATTGCTTCTTTTCGAAAGAAACTACTATTAACGCGGGCTTACACAAAGGCTCAGTAATAGCTCCCACTGCCATACCTAATGATCTTATTTCTTCTACTAACGCTATCCATTGGTTTGAAGACAACAGCACCCTTCAGTGAAGTTCTTGTCAGTGTTCCCACAACAATAAGTCTAGTCAGGACGTTAGAGTGAAAATGGCAGTCTTAACCAACAGAGACTTAGAACGTATCCTTGAATAGGAAGGAATAATCTACTCACGTTCAACGCCCACAAAACTCAGTGTTTCCTCGTGTCCGCCAAGAAAGATAGATCATTTCCTGTTGTAAATTTGAATGGTTCAGATTTCAACTCTATTTATATGTTAGGGATGTCCGCATCATCGAACCTTTCATGGGTTGACCACATTTTGTCAGCCAGAAAACATCTGTGCGTAAACTGGGCTTTCCTTACACAACCAATCAGTACTTATTTATCGCAATTACAGCAAGTGTGCCTCCGAAATATACTCCTTAATTAATACCATCGCTTGGAACACTCTGTTTACCCATTTACACCATAATTACGCATCAAAATTCCACCCTGTGACACTAAACGGGCGCAATCTTCGTTTTTCTACATGGCCAACAAATTATGGAACGCACTACTCAGTTGCTGTTTTCCTCCAAACTTTGATTTAATTTATCTTAAGAATAAATAAAATTGGTTAATCCATGTAATTTGTACAATATGTCAACATTTTGTTAAATTTGTACAACGGCCTGGACCGTATCATAACTATCGATGGGAGCCTACCTTTACTGAATTATAATATATACAGGGTGTCCAGATAAGGGTACGGAGCGGCTCTTTGTTGACAACGCTAAGGCCTAGAGATTTGGGAGAAATGGATGGAAATTATTTTGAGGTCCGTAGCTCGACCGCTAGAGAGCGTAACTGCTACGAACTAACAAAATGTATGCTATCTAGGAAAATTGGGTGGTGAGCAACAACTTTGAAAATACAATTTGAGAGCATACCGCATAATTTTGTTTTGCGACATTTTTCCGTATCTCTCATAATAAAGGAGGGGGAGGCAAATGCTTTTTCCAATATTTACGTTTTTGCATCTCCTGAACTACTCCCATTTGAAAGAGCAATTTATAGCCTTTTGAAGAGTGATTTCTGTAGGAGCGTTTAGTTTTAAACAAATAAGCTAGAGGGCGTTCATTCCAGAGATTACACATTTTTGTGATGTTTTACAAAAAGCTAAATACTACGGTACTATTTATTTGACAGACTGTTACGCAGTTTAAACTTACCTAAATTTGAGTGAAAACTGCTTCGCGATATCTCCATCCGTTCTTGATTTGTACGAGAAAATGTTAAAAATGTTAATACCGCAATCGGAACAAGTTACCTTTGCGGGGATAACAAATCACATATCCATAGTAACCGACGTAATTTAAACTACGGTTCGAACTTATCCCCATTAAGAGCAATACGTCGCGTCTTGCCTTACTTCACACTTTATCAAGGCTTAGTACTGGTACAAATCATAGTTTTGAACCGTATTTAAAGGTCAACGGAACATCAGTAATAACACCCTTAAAAATGATATAAATTGCTCTTTGAAACAGGGGCTAAGAATATTCAAACCCGTTGAGTGGTTCAGGAGATATTAAAATGTAAAAATTGGAAAATGCATTGGCCTCCATCTCCTTTACAATGGCAGATGCGGAAAATGTCAATCAAAATGACATGTTATCTCCTAAGCTCTCAAATGATATTTATAAAATTATATTTCATCACCCAATTTTCAAATATTGCATGAACTTTGTTTCTTCGTAGCAGTTTCGTCCCCTATCGGTCGAGTTCTTCAAAATAATTTCCAGTTACTTCCTTTACTTATAAGGATTCTTCCCAACTTCAAGGCCTTACCATTATCGATCTAGAGTAGCTCAGTACCCCTATCCGAACACCCGGCACATATAACGAACATAATTTTTCAGCATTTCTGCATGTAATCTGAATTAAGATCTGCTTAATGATTCAGTACCGAGCTGGTTGTGAATAAAAAAAGCACACATGTGTCTTTAACGTTCTATTAGTTCATCCTCGTATTATGTATATATATATATATATATATATATATATATATATATATATATATATATATATAAACACTGTGTCTCTGAATTTCTGGACAAGAATTCATGTTAAAATAAACTATTGTAAATATTGGCTCTAATTATTTTACAGTAAAATGTCAAATGTAAAACTTCTTAAGGAAAAAAGGCTGTCTTATGTTACAATTGCATTTACATTTGGTTCATCCGTTTTCGAGAAAATTAGGAAAAACTTAAGGGCTTTTTCGTAACCGGTAACGTTAATACCATGTAAGTCTCAGGATAAATACAATAAGGAGCACAAATAAAATAAAATAAAATTGTCTGCACTTGTAATTTGCCGGTTTTGATAACTAGCCGAGTACAAATCTCTGATATTTCTAAGTGAATTGCCAGAGTATTCAATAAATTTTACTTTTCTTCAATGGTGTAATAATTCATTTTATAAACAAATTTCTTTAAAAAGTAATTCTGTCCCAAATAAAGTTTTAATGATGAATGAATCGTTTTGAACAATGAATGATTTACAATGACAATTAATAATTATTGTTAGCATTGTTGTCTAAAGCAAAGCAACCTTGACCAGTTACGAAAAAGTTAAGTTTTTCCTAATTTTCTCGAAAACGGATGAACCAAATGTAAATGCAATTGTAACATAAGAAGCAGCCTTTTTCCTTAAGAAGTTTTACATTTGACATTTTACTGTAAAATAATTAAGCAATATTTACAATAGTTTATTTTAACTATTCTATTCCAGAAATTCAAGAGACACATGTATAGTATATATATATATATATATATATATATATATATATATATATATATATATATATATATATATATATTTGAGATGAATCTAATTACGTGCAAGTAGCTATGAAATTTGCATAGTGAAGTTTTACTTTAGTTTGTACAAAATGGTACATTTCAGTTAATAATTCTAGAATAAGAATGATTAATAAACATTGAGATGTTTGAAAATTTAAATATTTCTTAATATAATTTTAATAATGTTAGTTAAGTAATCGACAGCACAGTACATAGAAGTATAGGATGTTTGTTATCGTTTTGAGTTAATTCAAGTTTTCATTTAGTTTTGTAAGTTTATATTAAACAATATTCCTAACGACATGTAATACAGGTTGTGGTTGACAGAAATAATGTTAAAACTAGATTTAGGCTGGTATCAATGTCGCAATTCACTTGTACGCAGCCAAGATTAGTGAAAACATTCGTATTTGTGCGTTTAACACATATTAGTGCAAAATTATGAAAAACAGAACAAG
Organism: Vesta saturnalis; assembly: GCA_036346205.1. NCBI lineage: Eukaryota > Metazoa > Arthropoda > Insecta > Coleoptera > Lampyridae > Vesta > Vesta saturnalis. Next base: position 135,176 of record JARFJB010002210.1, on the reverse strand, counting down.
CACATTAGTGAGTGACTATAAAACATGAATCATGCAGCAGCTCTGGGATTATTGTGTTTAATCAACAGTTTATGACCTTAAACTAGTGATGACAACATTCCAACACTAGTCGTAGAAGAACTTATGAACCTACGAAAGTGGTAAAATAAATTAATTTGTGACTTGAACATTAAATTTAAACACTTACATTAACAATTATTGTGTTTAAAAGTGTGAAATTTAACATTAAAATTATAAAACAAAATGAGGTTATGTTTTCCTCGCATAAATTTTGTAAAAGTATTTTAAATTGAGACAATTTATAAAAATAAATTAGTAGAGGCAAAATAGTAAGGTAGCCTCAATTTCATGTTATAATTCCTTATATTTATGTCCATTTTGTTAATTTTAGTTTGTAAGAGTTTTGGTAGAATTTAAATAATTTTCCTTTCAAATTGGCCGTAGGCATGTTTAAGATGTATATTTGGGTGTAGTAGCATCCCTATTCATGTAGAGGTAATTTCCAGGCCTGTAAAATTCATAGAATTAGTGTAAATTCAATAAATAAGGGTAAAATTAACGTAGTTATTAAGTGTAAGATTTAGATCATGTTTGGTTTCAAATTATAGATAAAATTATGTAGATTATGGAAATGTTTTTAGATTTAAGAAATGTTAAACGGGGAAAGTTATAGGCTTTAAAGAATATCGTAATTTAAAATTACATTAGCCAATAAGAATTCATCAAATATTCTGTCGTAACTAGTGAAAACATTCGAAGATTTGGTTGTCGAGTAAAATCATATAAATACAAGTGGTTTAGCTTCACAAACTCTCTTAATTTTCATCTTTGCAACAACTTGCCAAAGTAAGCTGTTGCAAATTTTTTGAAAATAATTTTAAAACAAATTAACGTCACTTCGGGAAAATAACAAAGTGCGATTTAGTATCGGAAGTGGTCAACGAAACAAGTGATAGTTTTTGTTCGTGAAATAATTAAATTAAGGTTAGTTTACCTTTTCAAACCACAAATCGGAAGTTTTCGTTAGTTATAAAAATATTTCCGCAGTTTCGACTTTGTTCATATTAAATTTATATTGTTTATGTTGATATGGATATTTAATTGTGTTGTCTTCGTTTTATTATTATACACCTTGTTTATCAAAAGTGTGTTTAATTTACAACAACCTTCAACGATCCATGCTTTTCAAAATTTATTTTGAATTTAATTAATAAAGAAGTGATGAGCCTAAAATAAAGATTCGTGAATATTTTAATATTAATAGTGAAACCTTACCTAAGTGAATAAGCTGTTATTTAAAAGAAAATTTGGATGTTCGAGGAGCAGAATTGCAGTTCGCAGGAGCTGTTGTCTTCAATCAACTTCAGCAGCAGTAACCCACAAGGAGGACATTTTATGTGAGTACTTTGTTGACATTGATACTTTATTGTTATGTTCATAATTTATATCCTTTGTAATAACCATATGTGCAACAACAGGTATACATGTCAAAGGGAATGTTATTTGTTCTAAAAATTTAAATGGTTTATATTAATTGTGTTTTATTATTCAAACGTCGTTATACTTGCTTGTATGTCGAATTTCACTTTTTCTATGGTCAAAGCATATGGTTGCGTATTCACAGCGCATGCTCACGTATATTTTTAAAGAATTTTGTTATGTACAGGGTGTAACACAGATATCTAATGCGAATTAAAAATTATAATTCAATTTATTTAATCAATTCGGACACTATAAAATAAATAGGACATTAACTCAATGTAATTTTAATCATATTAACTATGATTATTATATTCAAACAATTAATATAATTCAAATTCATGATCATTTATTTTACAATATTAAAAGTAGAGTTCTTCTAAATTATTGATCCCTATCCCCTGTTACATGAGTCTCATTGTTCTACCGGATATTATATTTATTTTATCTTAACTATAACAATATATATAAAAAATAATTTAAATAATATTAATAATAATAATTAGTTAGTATATACGTTAGGTAGATGGATTGAGGGGTAAATATCAGTACAATATATATATATATATATATATATATATATATATATATATATATATATATATATATATATATATATATATATATATAGTACTATGTGAAAAGTGCGAATCGCAGAGTAGTTAAGTGCTTGAGAAAAATGAGAGTATATAAATTTGATTCATGAAACTAGTCCTTCTCAGGACTTAAGCTTGAATAAGACAACAAGATATGTAAAAATATGTTTACTACAATAAATACAAAAGATACAAGCACCATTTTGTTATAAGGTAGATTAGCATTGCACATAATTATCAAGTGAATTTAAATGTAACAAGAAACCAGTGTGTATTTCACCAGCAATCAGATGGGAAAATGAACCCTCACGGGGAGAATTGTAGCTAGAAAACCGAAAAATTTGGGTAGTAAAATTTACCTCCGCTATTGCTAGCGTATTAGAACAAATTATTCTGGTACCCAAACAAAAAGATCATTGACTGAGCATCGTCATATAGTTTTCCTACCAGCTGACTACACACAGACCATGTACACTTCCCTTAATGCTGTCACATCGGTCTATAATGATAGTAACATAGAAGTAAACAGCCTACTCCCAGAATAGCTTCTCATATACTGTATACCATGTTGCTTCCTGTTCTGTATACCATGTGCACCGTGTTAGCCCTTGCTTTGTAGGGGAAAGGTGGGCAAGATGGCATGCCTTTACGTTGCCTTAATATATCTACTCAAAAAATTAACTATTGATTAATAGCTTTACTCCAAATGAAACTTCAATTATTACTTTATGTTTTTTTTAATTCCAAACTAAAGAAATAAAACATATTGGTCACATAATACATGATTTTATATAAAGTGTAATTTTACCATCTTGCTCAATCGTGTTGGGCAAAATGGCATGTACAAATAATTATATAAGTAAATGAACATATGAGTAGTTTATTATGCAGATAAGCATGTTAAAATACCAATTATTTACAGAGTTCACACACATACCATTTTGCTCTTTTCGGTAACCCTGCACATTCAGTATGAGCCCACTTATTGCATTGCTGGCATCGTAACCATCCTTCCTTGGCCTTCGATAAACTAAAAAGTTCGTTGCAATAAAGGGAAGCGCAATCATCATCATCAGAAAAATCGCCTTCCGACGAACTCTCGATTATCACTTTTCGTTTAACTGCCTCTCTTCTACAGTTTCGAATGGACAGCTGCTCATTTTTTGACGTAGTTCTTCAAGAAATGGACTCTCGGTTAATACATCTTGGTATTTTGTCTTAGATCTTTGTCGTTTTGTTTTGGTTTCGTTTTCATGAGGCATTGGAGACAATATCACTAAAAGTTCGTGGTTTGAAGTATTAAACTGTTAATCGCTGTTGTTTAAATAAGTTGTGGATGTAGAAGCTATTGAATTGTTTGTATCTTATGTGGTTGACTGTCTAGTACTTATTTCAGTCGTAGCTTGAGCAGATGATGTGGCTTTGGTTATCAGAGATCCCTCTCCTAGTGGATTGTCGGTAACTGTGTAAGACCCTTTCTGGTATAGGTCTAACAAGGATATTCCACTATGGATTTAAGTGCTCTTTCGGCTAAACTCAGTTGAAGTAGGGAGGTTTCGTTGACTCTTATTCTGTTAAATAAGTTTTGACACCTCAGTTTTAACACATGTATTTGAATTTTAATAATTAAATAAACTCTTTATACATATAATAAATTAGTATAACTCTATCAAAATAAACAATGTTCTGGAAAATAAATGGAAATAAATATTATGTACAAAACTAAATAAAACTCCTATTCTGGCTGGTGGGTAGGCCACCCACTACACCTCTAGGTCCTGTTGGCCACACGGAATCTATACTGGCGGTTCTCACGTTTTATTTTCGTTGGTAGAACTGTAATGAGAATTACTGTTGATAAAAATATAAACAACCACCTGCTAATTTCAATTCTAATAGTTTCACCCAAAAGTGTTGTTTAACTGTTGTGTGATTGTGAGAGTGTTTTATACAAGGATTGATTGTCTTTCAGGTAATTTACTTTTATAATTTTTAAATGCAAAATTATTAATCGAGATTTCTCAATGGAAATCATCATATATTTGAGTACTGTTTGTTATTTCGTCGTTATGATATACGGGATTCTTTTTGTCAATCTCTAGCAAATTTGTAAATTTACTTTTTAATTGTGTTTACAAAGTTACGGTGGTTTTATTGATAAGATTATCGGAAGGTCGTCTTTATCACTCGCAACGGAAACGTCCTTGTATATTAACAGGTATAAAATAATTTAACGTGATTGTCAATGAATGTTTATAGGGGAAAATTGTAAATTAAGTTAACCAGGTTTCTCTTAAACACGACTTATTATTTTACTTAATGTAAAGTGAGAATATACTAAATTTTAACTCGATATTACGGTCGGTATAACAACAGCTGTTGATTTATGATAGCAGGTCAATGTTATTGGTTTCAATGTACTTAATATACGTAAACGAGAATGAAATTAAAGGGGTTTGTAAATTAAGGATCTTTAAATAGGATTATGGATGGTTGATTGAAATTCGGGATTAGAATTTCTTTTTATTTAATTTACAATGACTTGAATATTTCCAAACTAAACTTCTTGATTTTACTGTGATTATTTTTAATCGGTTACGTTTAATAAAACAGTATTTTTGGAGCAGGTTTGTTTTCAAGTGATTTCGGATATGCTTTTATATGTTAGAGATCGGGACTTATACTGGGGTAATTATAGGAGATTCGATGGATAGCTCCCTTGCAGTCCAAGTTAGAAAACTCAGAACTAGACAAAGTAACTTTTAATAATAGGAAATTAACAGGATAAGCTTCCTTGCAGTCCAAGTTAGAAAACTCAGAACTAGACAAAGTAACTTTTAATAATAGGAAATTAACAGGATAAGCTTCCTTGCAGTCCAAGTTAGAAAACTTAGAACTAGACAAAGTAACTTTTAATAATAGGAAATTAACAGGATAAGGTATCTTCCTTCAAAAAGAGCCTAGCTAATCAGTGATCCTACAGACGTCGCTAAAATGCCTCGCCAACTGAATAGGACCGTAACGCCCTTAGGAGACCACCGAATTTCGTCAGCAGTTTTTCATAAGTACGGTACTAATAGCTAGTTCCTTTCAAATCGGAATTTATAGGTGGACAGGTAATGTCAACGTATTTTCTTTTAAATTAATTTGTAGTTCAGTTTGGAATAATTAACAATTTAAGTATATACTAGATGTACTTTAAGAGTCGGTCAGGTTATGAATTATTCTCGAAAGGAGAATTTTTACGAAGTGCAGGAGTTCGGATTTGCAATAAATTCAATCAGGTAATAAATTATTATTGGAACGGATTTGTAGGCGATATTCTACAGGAAATCTACGAAGATGAGTATCGTAGACAAGAATGCTAAATTATGTGCAAATTTTCGGTTTTATACCTGGTCTGGACAGGGGTTTAGGTGGGACGGAACGCGATGGATTTGCACATCCACAAGAGGGGATCCTGTGCGCACGCAAAATTGTCGTTTTGTTATCATACCTGGATTCTGAAAGCGTAAATGAATTGTTATTTACAAATTATCTTTATAATTTCTTTATTTTAAAATTTATTTCGCTCACCGTATTTCTGGGTCGTTACAATTGTACTAGGCAAGAACAAATGGTGAGGAAATACCTCAGGGTTCAGAGGCACCATGCTAGTGTTCTCAAAACCAGGTTTTGCTATGGCGTATGTAGCTGTTTTCTTGTATGCTGCATGAAAGAGGAGTGCCACTTGATATATTGTAACGGGACGTGCTGGGTTCTCCTTCGTCCATTTCGTTACTTCCTGGTCATAGTATGTTCCAAGAGGACCGAAGAACGCTACGTCCAATGGTTGTAACCGGTGAGTGCAATGTGCTGGCATACAAAACAAAACTACTGAATTTTTTTGAAATTCTAGCGCCTCAAAGGCTTTGTGCTACTATGCCCATCGAGAATTAATAACGTTTTTTCTCAGGTGTTGGTCGTACATGCTCAATAAAATGTTTGATCCATTTCAGAAGCAATTCTCCTGTCATATACCCTGACTCATTGTACAGAGACAAAGTTCCCGTAGGTGCATTATCGTACAATGAGGGTTATATTTTTTCGTGGAAATATTAGTGCAGGAGGAACAATAGTTCCTCCTGCACTTTCAACAAACAACAGTCTTTACTAGTTACCATCCCAACCTGATTCTTCCTTTTGTAGCTAAAATTGTTTGTGGCTTTTGCACAGTTGATAACGCAGATTCATCCATATTATATATCATGGTCTTATCAATCTTTTCTTTATCTAAAATTTCGCTAAGTTTTGCAAAATATTTTTGAACCTGTCGCTTATTAAATGCTGGCACGAGCTATAGAAGTAGGTTCTGGAAGCCGTAGGGATACTGTATTTCAACTGAAACGCTCAAGCCAATCCTTTCTGCCATCTCTTTTGTCTTAGAAAACTGATGCGGAATGCCTGCTTTTTCAGCGAATTGATAAACAAGAACTCTTGCTTCTTTTGCAGTCATCCCAAAAAACCGCGAGACAAGATCCAGAATATGTTTGGCTATATCTTTTTCTTGATCTGTTGTGAATGTAGATTGATGTCTACCTAAATGTTTTTTAGTTCCCTTAATTACCTTATTGGTACCTGTTAAACGACGTCTAAGAGTAGTTTGTGGAACATTACACATTTTACTTGCTTTAAGTGTTCCTATTTCTTTTTTATTAACAGCTGTTATGGCTCTTTCCATATCTTCTTCTAACCAACTTCCCCTATTACTCCTTCGTTGATAGCGATACACCATCTGTAAGTTTTGAAAAACGAAGATAAAATAAACCGCATTAAAGTTAAGACGTGGGCAAGACGGCATGGTAATGTACCATCTTGCCTGCTAAGGTTACCCGCCATTAAAAAATGTTCTTCTAACCGCATGTCGTCAAAAACTAAATATTAAATAATTTCTTTAAAATTGCAGCTACGATCACAATTTCACTTAACATAAAGATGTTTTGCCATACGAACTAATTCCCACTGGGTGAATGTAGTAAACTGCATTTCTTTTACTTGAAATTTTGTTTGTGCCAACTTGCCAACTATGCCATCTTGTCCTTTCCCTATACCACGTCAATTGCAGTAATGGAATTAAAGGGTAGAATAATGTAGATCATAATATATTTATATATATATATATATATATATATATATATATATATATATATATATATATATATATATATATATATATATACTCTAACCGGAGCTTTAGAAAAATCTAAATTTCGCGCTAGATTATACGAGATTAGATATTTATATATTATTTTTCTGGATAAAGAAACGGTTGTTGTTTGTTTTTATTTGAATGTAATTGATATTGGGATAAAAAGCTTGAGTTTATTTCCATAAGTTATCTATATATTCAATTTGAAAATATTTGAATACGCGGCATTTGTAAGTGCATTAATGTGTTGGGAAGGGATGCCATCATGATGTACAGTTTTGAAGTTAGTCGCTGACAGTGAGTGAACACAGCCAGTCGTATACAGTGAGCGAACACAAACAGTCGCGATAAGTAAGCGAACAGACAGGGTCGCATAAAAAATAAGCGATCAGAATTCGCAGTCTAAGCGACATTGTATAGTCACGCTGCCCTATAAAGCGTTAAAATTACAAATAAGAATTAATTAACGGAGATAGAGAAGAAGTAGAAAGCTACCTTCCATATTAAAATAATAAAAAGTGCAAAAATTGGAAATTTTGGTGTGTAGAAAGGTTGCGCAATAGTTTAAATAGCGTTTTAAGTGCTCATTGAAAGTGCTCCAAGTTGATGGTTTAATAGCGAGTGATAAATGAACAATAATACAATCGCCCCAATTGATAGATCGGTATATAGAGTGTAATAACTAAAAAACATTGATAATAAAAGTATGGATTTCCGTAATTCGCTTATAGTTTGTTGCGCACGCCGTTTGTTATTAAATTTGAACAACTATGTGAGAACTGTATAGTGGAAACATCGAACAATTATTTACTAAAATCATCACTTAAAGATAATTAGATGCGAATTCAACTAAATAAGGGTATAAGAAAAGTTGAGCAAAACAATAGAAGCATGGTGCCAGGGTGCCTCCAAGTGATCTCATCTGAAGAGCAATTTTTTAACCTATCTGAGGCCTCCTTTAGCGGGCAAAGAAACGCCAGCAATACATCATCAGTTGCAACGAAAATAAGTAAGAACGTTTTTGTTTGTGTTGATAAATAAAACTGTTTGGTGTTTGATTCCTCGAAACTTTACATTTGATTATCACTATTAAACGAGACCAATCTGTTTAATTCTGATAAGGATTTTATTTGTTATATGTTAGTTTTAAGAAGGTTATTGTAGATTTAGGTTTAATTCTATAAATATTTGTGGCCAGCATATTGATGTATTTTCGTTGATAATTAGAATTTAATTAAATGAGTATAAGGTTTGATTTACTTTTATTGCTAACGATTATTGCCACCAGCTTACATAATTATTGAATATATAAATGCAGAAAGAGATCAACTCAATAGGAATCCAGATAAATAAATAAATCGAAATGAATATAATTTTGGGCAATGATAACAGAAATTATTTCTATCTATACTAACTTGAGTTAGTCGGTGCGACCAATTAAGAAAGGAGTTAGTAAACATAAAGCTTAAGTCATTTACGCAAACCGAAATTAATTAGCAAGCAAAGTGAAAATTAACTAGTAAGTGATATCTTTATAAGTTGAACCCATTCAGTTTTAATAAAACGAAATAAAGAATAATCATCTCAGGTATTAAATTTTCTTCAATAATGTTGATATTATAAAAAGGTTTAAAATAACTCAAATCTTATTCTTTGGAGCGGGTTAAACAAACGAAAGCAGTACCTAAGGGTACTACGCGTTGCAATATATATATATATATATATATATATATATATATATATATATATATATATATATATATATATATATATATATATATATATATATATAGTGTGTGTGTGTGTGTGTGTGTGTGTGTTGTGCTGTGTGTGTGTGAGTGTGTGTGTGTGTGTGTGTGTGTGTGTATGCATACATGCATATGTTGATTTTTAGATTTCTACTAGTATTACATGTATTGTTTCTACGTCGAGGGTCCTCTAGTGTGGTATCGCTGTTGATGACATCTTCACCAAAAGATTATGCGGTTATTGCCCATGCTATATTGCCGCTTCTACAGATGGCACCGACACTTGATCTGAGCGAAATTGTTATCATATATAATGTGGTTACAGATGTATTTAGCATTCAAAGGTTGAATATTACCAATAAACGGTGCGTATATCTGGCCCAATTCACTCTACCAACACGGAGCTAACTGTATTAGATGCAATTATCTTTGATACACGGTTTTGGATTATATAACGGTATAATAGTATTAAGAACACACCACTGTTAATTTACACATTCCCTTGTTTTGGTTTAATATCAATACTGTATCGGTGTAATTTGTTTCACAGCTAAGATGTTGGCGAGCAATTCACATGAGGAAGACTAGAAGATAGAATCACACATAGTTTACACGAAAGTGAAAGAGCATAGAAAATTGTCGCGAAAGTGATGGTTTCCCAAAGAAGTATTTATCTGAGATAAGAACCTCTTTTGCTTTAGCTGAAAAGAAAAACCTTGCTCTAGTCTAGGGATCAATCAAAACTTTCTTAATATAGACAAACTTTTTCGGTGTAAGACTTCTGCTTAGTGCAGAACAAACCTCTTTGTAAGTCTGCATTTGAACTAAATCTTTTTAGTGCAGATGCACTTACCATAGATTAGTACCTCATCCATCTTAGTACAGAAGCGAACCCGTCGTGTTAGTCTGTATATGAACCAAAACTTTTTGTAGAGACCCATTTATCCGTGATGATAGCTCTGTCTACTTTAGTACAGAGGCGAACGCTTACCTTACTCAAGATCTAAACTAAATTTTATTAGCGGAGTTATACCGAGACAAGTACTTCTCCTAAGAAGCATATCCTCGTATTAGCTAGTGTCAGCCAACCCTTTTTGTGGGGACGCACCTATCCGAAATAAGAACCCCCTCTGCCTTAGCTAAAAAGCGAACCCTTACCATCCATCAATCCCTTAGTCGAGTTTGTAACCTGGCCATGTTTTAGCTAACAAACAAACCATTTAGCTGACATCTGTACCATTAGTGCTACCTCTGACTTGATTTGCATTACGCGTTTGAATAATGAAGTTGTGTTGATGATGTGGACGGCTTTGGCAAGACGGATGAGCAAGAATTAAAAGGAAAGCCTACTTACTTGTATGTAAGCCATAAAAGTTGTGTCGGAGGATTTACTATTGAAACGAGTCCCAATTTTGTGTACTTCATGTGAAGATTACGATGTATCTGAAAACTCTATTGTAAAGATTTAAGACTTTGATAAAATGCTCATCATTTAACTAAACCATCTTTTGATATAAAACACCGTTTAACATGCAAAATCCTAACACCGCGTCACTAAAAACGTACTCCGTTAATGTTTGATCTTTGACAAGGTACATCATAATTATATAGCCATCTGACATTTTAGTCATTCTGACATTTTATTTGGTTTTTCATTATCTTCAAAATTGTGTAAATTATGAGTGTATTACAAATTATTGCAAAAATTTCATCATTCGTAAGTAATCCTGTATTATAAAGCAACATTTTAATCAAATAAACGTTTTCAGCAAATAAAATTTTTAAAAAATTCTATTTGCAACACGAATTGCATTGCACCAAATAGTCAATCCAAGTGGATGTTCCGTGATATAGAACCCAGGAATCACAGTACTTTTAGCCGATGGATTAATAAATTTAAATCGTGGAAAAGAACCACAGGTTATACAAAGTTATCCAAACCATTGGATAAGGGCAATGATGACATTTGTAAAAATTGTAAAAGTGAAAATGCTTTCAGTGAAACAGTGGAAGAAAGACTTGGTTCGAAATTAATTTCTCATAATTTAAAAGAATCTTGTGAACATTTGTGGAAGAAAACAAAATCTATTAGTGACACACCTGAAGGAGCGGTAAAATGTGTAAATTTAAATTGCAATTCCAGAGAACGTTCAAACAAGCACAATTTATCAATGACACTTGATCAAACTAACTCAAATTTCAGATTAAAGGCATCTGCAATACCTAGAAGTAATTTAGGGAGAGCTTCGGTCCCATCCGTGAGCTCAGAACCAGAAGGAAAACCTAAATCATTTTCTAAATTTTATTTCCCAGCTAATGAGAGTAAAAGAAAGATTACGAAAGAGAAACAAATTGAAGAACTGTTGAAACATAAGCAAGATAGAGAAATGAAGCATTCTGTTATACGAAAATCCCCAAATATTCAGAACACAAAGACAGAAGTAGAAACGCAGCCAAAACAGAAAGAAAACGTAGCAACGCAAAAGGACGAGTTTAAACATTGCGCTATCACAACGAAACCCATTAGTGAACCTTCAGCCGACAGGAACTCTGAAGCACCAACTTCTTCAGTAGACAAGCTAGGAAAAAAATACAAAGCAAAATTAAATTGTTGTGTTTCAAGAAATATTGCACCTCCTGATCTGGAAAAAGATGAAAAAAAAGCAATTCCATGCAAAGAAGAACCATGGGTGGTACCAAAACTAGCTAATGTTTCATTAACACAAAAAAAGGAAAGAAAAGAAATAGGAGTAAGTACAGACTTGTTTACTGATACCGATGTAGTTAATCAATTAGATGAAATGGACAAAAAAGTAAATAATAAGGAAAAAATAAAAGTGAGTGATCTAAATGACGACACCAATTTAAATGCAAACATGGAAACAATTGTTGAATTAAAAAAAAACGGGAAATATCACCGTGATTTAAAAGAGTTTGTGTTTTCAACACAAACTGTCGACAAAACATCTGAATCTTCTTGTGTAAGAAAAGAAAAAGGAGGAGAAGACATAGAATTAATCACAAAAAAAGTGTGTAGTCCTGTGTTAGAACGAAATAATAAAATACGGACATCATTCAAACGAATTATTATACCAAACCACGCCAAAACTTCAACCAAAAGAAAAAAAAACAAAATGAAAAAGCAAATAAACAAGAATTCACCAAGAGATTCAGTTACACCTATATTTCCGCAAACAGTAAAAGAAGCACTCTCTATGATCACGAAAGATCTTATAGAACCACTTAGTGAACAAAATCCTTTATATATAAGAATTAATGTATTTTATAGAAGAATGTCTCAGGAACTAGACGAAAATGAAAATGTTATAAAACGTTCCATTACAATAATTCCTCCTACGACAAAAATGACAGCTGAGAAATACATTGCAACTTGTACTGAAGAGCAAAGTTTAAAGTCGCCAAAGCGCAAAGTTTGTAGAAATTTTAATAAAACAACCAATCAGCGAACATACGAACAAAGAGGAAAAAATGTCAAGCATCCTTCAACTGTTGAGCCAGATCGCGAAGTTATACGATTCGTAAAAAAAATTGGCAAGAAAACCATATCGCCCTACCAACGTTTTAATGTAAAAAAGGAAACCAATGAGATAATGATGGACCAAATTCAAATCAAAGGCAAAAACAAATCGCGCGCAAGGCCAAATCGTCCCTTAACACCTATACATAATATTTGCAAAAAAACACTTCCTACTAGTAATATCTACTCCAAGCTAAATCGTCCCATTCTCCCAATTGATGTGTCAAGAAGATCAAAAAGAATTACGCGTGAAGACTCTACAACAAAAAGAGAAAATACAAATGAAGAAGATAAGGGGTCTAAATTTTCTTCAGAAACACCTAAGGTAGCTAGCCCATTACGACAAGATACAAAAATGAACTCAAGGTTTGTTACACCAGTATATGCAAAAAAATATGAAACAAATGAAGTAAAATATACTGCAGGCGCAACGACGAATAAGAGAGACAGATTAGCGAAATTTGATTCTGTTCAAAAGATTCAAAAATTTCGGTCAATAACGCCAATCAAGATAGAGAGTATGACAATTCCAAAAACTTCAAAGGGGGATGATGAATTTTCACCCAGAAAGTCATTAGAAGATTATAAAAAAATAACCCCAAAAATACATTCTCCCACCGAAGATATGCCTATACCCCGAAAATTTCTGAAAGAACGCTCAGTCACACCTTTAAAATCAGAGTCAATGGATAGTGTGCGTTTTTCAAAAAAGAAAAGTGACCGTTCCATTACACCTATGAGTAATACAAACACTTTCTTAACCAGAAAGAGAAAGCAAAACAAGATTCATAAAAAGGAAGAAACAGATTCTTCAACCAATAAGGAATACTTCACACATACAAGCCAATTAGAACAAAGCAATGCTCTGGGTACACATAAATCAAATAACGAAAATGTCGGACAAAGTTCAAAATGCAGAATGGTTTTAAAACTAATTCCGATTTCCGATTGTTCAAATGCAAAAAATACTAAACCACTTCCTCCTTTGCCTCATTCTCCACAAGGATCCGAACATAAAGATCCTTCAACAGATAAACAAGATGGCAGAACGAGTCCAAAAGTCCGTTTAAAGCTACTTCCTCCTAACAATCAATTCTATAAAAAGGTTAAAACTCAAACATCAAACTGGAGAATATTAAACGAAACACAAACACCAAATGTAAGTTCATCAAATGACGACAAAAACTTAAATTTCGATTGCGAGGTTAATGCACAAAATGTAAGTGTTAATTTGGAAAAAAGCGTTCAAAAATTAAACTTGAACGAAGCAAGTGAAACGCAAAAACTAAATACAAATTCATTGAACATTGTACAGAAGTCAAGTTTGAGTTTAAAGATTAATGAAGTCTCAAACGAGAGTTTAAAAAAACAAGTCCAGAAAACCAACTTGAGCGAAGCAAACGAAAACGAAAAACTGAACATAAGTTTATTAAAAAATGAAGTCCAAATATTAAATTCGATTGAAGGAAACAATACCCAACACTCAAGTGTGAGCTTAGAACGGAATGTCCAAAAATCAAAAATCGACGTTTCGGAAAATATTGTAGTAATTTACGAAAAAACAAATTTTGAAAAAAGAACAGTTTTACCAAAGTTTCCATTTTATTGCAATAATTCCTGTTTGAAGGCAAAATTAAAAGTGAATAAATCGCTGAATCACTTAAATTCGAAAACCACTACTAATTATAAACATACCCCACCATTGGGACACAACAAAAAATCTGGTCCAAACACGAGTCCTTTGCAGTCATTTAAAAATAAGCAACTTTTTTTTAAAAACAAGAACGTAATTCCAGGTTTCTACAAAACAGATATTTTTCCCAGGGTGTCAAAAAAAATCGAAAGCTCAGAATTATCAATTAGATTGAGAAAACCTCACAGTTTACTAAATTATTTCAAAACTTTAACTGCCAAGAAGGTCGATATTAATGAAACTCGAACACCATCTACCTTGAAACCATCAAAAATCCCAACACTCAAAGTTTTGCATTCAGAAACCAAGTACATTTTTTCCGGTAAGCTTTAAATGACAAAAAACTTTTACATTTCCTATTTTCTAGGCAAAAAAAAGTAATACTTACGCCAAGTTTGAATAGTGTATCATTGTGTCAGGAAACGGATTCCTATCAGCAAATACACTCAGACTGTTTGCTCTTACTGTAAATACGTTCCCATTGCATGTTTTGTTTTTGCTTGATAATAGTAGCATGCGTGAACAAACAGGTAAATGTAATCGTCAGATATGTGTGGGAGGTTAACCATTCATCCTGTAAACAAACAAGAATAAAGTAAAGTTTTTTGTGAGAATTATTTCAGTTTGTTAAAAACACAAGTACTGCATTCTGCAATTTGTTAAAGACACTAACCCTTTATTATTGGTAACACAAAAACAAACAAACATCAGAAAAACATGAACATATTAGAACATAAAATACAGCAGGGGTTATTACCCGTCCCAGAAAACACTCTAAAATAAATATAAAGATGAAGTAAAAACACTTATATGAACTACTTAAATAATACAAACTAAAGTTCTATAACTTAGCACTTGTGTAAAGTTTATGTAGAGGTAGATAAATTTATTTATCAATTACATACATTATACAATATAAGTGTATACAGGGTGAATCAGAAAGAATGGCTGGAGATATTGGACACCAAAATATTATGACTAACATAAATCTGAAAATTGGTAGTGTTGTTATTATAAGAGATACAGAGTCGGTTAAATTAGCAAAGTTGGGCAGAATTCATGATAATTCAAAGACCGATAAGAAAATTCAACATTGTTGCCAACTTTCTAAGATATCTGAAGATAACTAAAAATAGTCAAAAATTTCAATCGGCTATATCTTTTTTAATATTCAAAATACGAAAAAGTGATAAGAGAGACTTTTGATAGCTATTTTTACGCAAAATGGGAAAATGTAAATAAAAAATTTGTTTAGTAATTATTTTTCGAGGAACAACCCAAACATAAATTTTTTTAAATAGCAACTATAGGTGGTTATGGACTCATTCGATGGCTTATTTTTCTGACTTCAAAGATATCTTGCTTTGTATGCTTAGTATTATTAATTAACCCACAAGTTTCAAAAAAGTGTAATTATAATGTTTGCTAAACAAATGCAATGTTTGCCGTGGTGTGCTGTGACAATTAAAAACAAAACTCTGCATTGATTGACTGTCAAATATTGAATATTGAATTATTTGTTGTAACCAGTTGTAGTTCGTACTTAAATAGTGAATATTAATTTATTAATGGCTTATTCTTCTGAAGAAAAAAATGATATGCTTTTTTGCTATTACGTGTCTAACAGAGATGCTAATGCTGCTTCGGAATTATATCTTCAAACTTATATGGAAAGAAGACAACCCGATGTGTGATTATTTGCCAAACTCGAATCGAATTTAAACAAATATGGGACTTTTACTAAACCTCAAAGTTTTAAAATTAATGTTATCATAGAAACAGAAGAACGTGCTTACGTCGAATTTAAACCTACTACATCTCTTAGTGAAGTTTCGAACGAAACGAGTGCCCACGTTATTTTGAAACAAAATAATTTTAAGCCATATCATTTTCATACAGGAAATACATTGTATGTTGAAGATTATCAGAAAAGATTACGTTTTGCTACATGGTTGATTAATGAAAGTCGAGTAAAAAATCAATTCTCGAAAACCATTCTTTTTACCGATGAAGCAAAATTTACAAACAACGGCATCTTCAATAGAAAAAATCATATCCAATGGTCCCAAGAAAATCCTCATATTACACTTGAAAGGAGAGATCAATATGCTTTTTCAGTAAACGTTTGGTGCGGTATTACTGGTACCAAAATCCATGGACCGTTTTTTTTATGAATACAATTTAAATTCCGAAAGATTTCTAACTTTTTACGAAACCGTTGAACGTGATTCAAAATTTGAATCAACACGACATGGCACCAGCACACAATAGATTACTTGTGTGTAACTATTTACAGGAATGTTTTAATAATTGGATAGGAAATCTAGGTCCAATAGCTTGACCGCCGCGATCTCCAGACTTAACCCCCCCCCTCGCCTTTTTGCTGTGGGGTGCAATCAAAGACAAAGTGTACCCTGTAAAACCTGGTAATCTACACGATTTAAAAAATAAAATTCGTGCTGCTATACAACAAATTAGAACCCAAAGTTTATTAAAAGTTCAAAATGAAATTTTAAAACGATGTCAAATGTGTCTTCAAAATAATGGAGAGCATTTTGAAGCACTTCTATGATTGTGTTATCTGTTATGTTTATTGCTGTTACTCTTCGTTGTAAGTTAAATTTATTTAGAACTTTTTTATTTTGATAATGTAGTACATCATTTCTTGTTGTTTTCACAAATTTCGTAGTAAAATATGAGCTTATTTGGTTATTTAAATGTTCACGGCACACTTTAGTTTGTTTAATAAATATTATAATTAAATTTTTTTTTTTTAAATTGCGAGGTAATTAATAATATTAAACATGCAAAGCTACACATTTTTGAAATCAGAAAAAAATAAGCCACAACCACCTATAGTTGCTATTTAAAAAAATGTATGTTTGGGTTGTAGCTCGAAAAATAATTATTAAAAAACTTTTTATTCATTTTTTCCGATTTTGCGTAAAAATAGCCATCAAAAGTCTCTCTTATAACTTTTTAGTATTTTGAATATTAAAAAAGACATAGCCGATTGAAGATTTCAGTTATCTTAGAAAGCTGGCAACAATGTTGAACTTCCTTATCGGTATTTGAACTATCATGTAATTCTGCCCAATTTTGATAATTTAACCGACTCTGAATCTCTTATAATAACAAAGCCATAGCCATAGAACGTGGGTAGATTCTTTACACCAGATATATATATATATATATATATATATATATATATATATATATATATATATATATATATATATATATATATATATATATATATATATATATATATATATGAGATAGTTAGATATAAGATTAAGACAGGGAATTGAGTGTATAAGCTTGTATTTCTTATATTGGACAATTTGAGATCAATTACAGCACATTTACACTGCATTTTTTTGAAGTATTTTAGTAAACGAGTGAAAGAAATTGATTTGATTTGATGAAACAGGCTTGATAAGATTTGCACAAGTTTGTTCAATCATAAAAAGCATTGTTCTATGTAAGAAACATGTCAGGAAGGTTAGATGAAGTTATATCTGTAAGTACCATTAAGTTCGTAGAAAATATTTCATTAAATTTACAGTTCACATAATGTATTTTGGCATTTCGGTATTTTACAGATGTTTAGCACACAGTTTAGTTTTATGATTATATTTAGAACATGTTTTAAGTCAGGTAAAATGCAGGAAAGAATTAAAAATTTAAGAAGGGGTTACGGTACGGACATGATTTAGTTGATACTCACAATATTAGTGTATATAAAAGTGCAACAGAAGAAGTAGTGCATAGTAAACATTAAGCTCGATATAAACAACAATTTCACATGGATATTTTACATACAAATACATTTTGTGTAAAATTTTTAAAGAATTGTGTTTAACAATATGGATTGTTGAAGTGACAAAATTTTAAACGTTACAATAAAAGTGAATATTGGGGATGTTGGAGACAAATTTAATAAATTGTTAGAGTTACATTTTGAATAATTTGGACGTTAGATACGCAAATTATATGAACATTTAAATAAAGTTGGGTTAAGTTTTAAGTTTAAGGTTTTTTTTGCAAATTTATAGTTTTATAGAATAAGTTGAGCTTAGAATAAATTATTAGTGTAATTAATAGGAGGTTTTCCTCATTTTCATGTAGTAATTTACTTTGTACAAGTCATTTAAACATAAAATTATGAAAATGGGGTTAACTACATAAGTTTCCTACATGAAAAAGAATTTTCCTTTAAATTTAAGATATTTGAGTTTAACTAAATGTTTTCTAATTCAATTTTTCGTGCAGATCACGAATATGTATTTAGTTTAAGTGTAGAAAGTAGGGTTTTTTAGATTTAAGTAAATTAGATTAGAATAAGTCAAATCGTACATTTTTGAACAGATATATGTCACGTGAGGTATCATTTTATGCGGAATCATCCACAAATTTCAATTCTGTTTCCAAAATGTAAATCAGAAGCATATTAAGAAAGTTATAGCATAATTTATATTTTAGATAAGTTTTCAAATTTATTTAAACCAATCACAGGCTTAGTTACTTTGTTTGTATTGAAAGAAAAAAATTGAAATTTTTGTAGCTAACAGGATAGTATATAACCTATAATTCTGAAACGATCTCTCTCTTCCATTTGTTTTTCAAAGTTTTAATTTTTATGACAAAAGTCAAATTGTTGTGTTTTGTGTTAACACGTAAGTTTCAAGTCACGTTTACTTTCGGAAATTTTGAAACGAGTTTAGTGAAGACCCGAGAATTCAGAAACAATTGTTCTTAACCTACAATCATAAATAAAGTTAGGTTACCGATAATTTTCCATAATAGTAAAGTTTGCTACGATTCAAGTTTAACGTTTTTAAAATTCGGTTGTTGTATTTTTGTTTTGGTTATGTTTGTCGTAAATAAAAATTATTCAATTTTCTGAATTGATGTTTATTTTACTGGTGCGACATAATAATAAACGATATTCCATATCGGGTTCTAAAAACAAAAGTGAATTAAAATTAAAGATTTACAACCTTGAATATAATTTTAAAGCGAAAATTATTTAAACGTTTACAACAACTTTTAAATATAATAATAAATAAATCAGTGCTTGGTTGAAGTTATTTAAGCAAAGTTAAGTAACGATTACCACAAGAAAGTCACCATTTATCCGAGGTACGTTGATAAAAGGTGGAAGTACATGCAGCAGCAATTGGAACAACAAATCAATAACATCGATCACATACTGGAAGGAGCCTACGAAGTTTGTATATGGAACCAGCCGAATGAATACATCTTTTTGAAAATATGCCGATACACATGTGTTTTTAAGAATTTTCCATTTAACAGTTTTGACAGTTTGCTATTTCATTTCAGTTAAGACGCTACGCATGCGTTATTGTGCAAATTTTAATAAGGTCTATTTCAAATACAAGCTACTTAATATAACGTGGAATTTACATAATAAAGAATCATCTCATGATTTCACTTGTACTTCTAAATGCAATTAAATTTATATATACATATATGTTGAGATGATTCAAATTACGTGCAAGTAGCTATTTAAGTTGCATTGTAAAGTATTTCTTTAGTTAGTACGAAATGGTACATTTCATTAAATAATTCTAGATAAGAATGATTAATAAACATTGAGATGTTTGAAAAAGTTAAATATTTCTTAATATAATTTTAAATAATGTTAAAATAAGTAATCGACAGCACAGTACGTAGAAGTATAGGGTATGTTTGTTTTCGTTTTGAGTTAATTCAAGTTTTCATTTAGTTTAGTAAGTTTATTTTAAAACAATATTCCCTAACGACATGTGATACAGGTTGTAGTTGACAGAAATAATGTTAAAACTAGATTTAGGCTGGTATCAATGTCGCAATTCACATGTACGCAGCCAAGATTAGTGAAAATATTCGTATTAGTGCGTTTAACTCATATTAGTGCAAAAATTATGAAAAAACAGAACAAGCACATTAGTGAGTAACTATAAAACATAAGTCATGCAGCAGCTCTGGGATTATTGTGTGTAATCAACAATTTATGACATTAAACTAGTGATTGACAACATTCCGACACTAGTCGTAGAAGACCTATTGAACCTACGAAAGTGGTAAAATAAATTAATTTGTGACTTGAACATTAAGTTTAAACACTTACATTAACAGTTATTGTGTTTAAAAGTGTGAAATTTAACATTAAAATTATAAAAACAAAATGAGGTTATGTTTTATCCTCGCATAAAAATTTTTGTAAAAAGTATTTTAAATTGAGACAATTTATATAAAATGAATTAGTAGAGGCAAAAATAGTAAGGTAACCTCAATTTTATGTTATAATTCCTTATATTTATGTCCATTTTTTGTTAATTTTGGTTTTTAAGAGTATTGGTAGAATTTAAATAATTTTCCTCTCAAATTGGCCGTAGGCATGATTAAGATGGATATTTGGGTGTAGTAGTATCTCCTATTCATGTAGAGGTAGTTTCCAGGCCTGTAAAATTCATAGAGTTAGTGTAAATTCAATAAATAAGTGTAAAAATTAACGTAGTTATTAAGTGTAGGAATTAGTCCATGTTTGGTTTTAAATTATAGATAAAATTATGTAGATTATGGAAATGTTTTTAGATTTAAGAAATGTTAAAGTGGGCGAAAGTTATAGGGCTTTAAAGAATTATCGTAATGTGAAAATTACTGTAGCCAATCAGAATTCAGGGAATATTCTTCGTAACCATGAAAAACATTCGATGATTTGGTTGTCGAGTAAAATCATATAAATACAAGTGCTTTAGATTCACAAACTCTCTTGATTTTCATCTTTAGCAACAACTTGCCAAAGTAAGCTGTTGCCAAATTTTTTTGAAAATAATTTTGAAAACAAATTAACGTCACTTCGGGAATTTAACAAAGTGCGATTTAGTATCGGAAGTGTTAACAAACAAGTGTTAGTCTTTTGTCGAAAAATAATTAAATTAAGGTTAGTTTACCTTTTAAAAATTTCAAATCGGAAGCTTTCGATTAGTTATAAAAATATTTCCGCAGTTTCAACTTTGTTCGTTTTTAAATTTATTTTGTGAATGTGGGTATGGATATTTAATTGTGTTGTCTTCGTGCTTTTATCATTATACACCTTGTTTATCAAAAGTGTGTTTAATTTACAACAACCTTCAACGATCCATGCTTTTCAAAATTTATTTTGAAGTTAATTAAAAGAAGTGATGAGCCTAAAAATAAAGATTCGTCAATATTCTAATAACAATAGTGAAACTTACCTAAGTGAATAAGCTGTTCATTTAAAAGAAAATTTGGATGTCCGAGGAGCAGAGTTGCAGTTCGCAGGAGCTGTTGTCTTCAATCAACTTCAGCAGCAGTAACCCACAAAAGGAGGACATTGTATGTGAGTACCTTATTGTTGACATTGATACGTACTTTATTGTTATGTTCATAATTTCTATCCTTTGTAATAATCTTGATGTGCAACAACAGGTATGCATGTCCCAAGGGAATGTTATTTGTTCTAAAGATTTAAATGTTTTATATTAATATTGTTGTTTATTCAAACGTAGTTATACGTACTTGTATGTCGAATTTCACTTTTTGTTGTAGTCGAACCATATGTTTGCGTATTCACAGCGCATGCCCACGTATACTTTTAAAAGAATTTTGTTATGTACAGGGTGTAACACAGATATTAATGCGAATTAAAAATTATAATTCAATTTACTTAATCAATTTAGATACGATAGAAATAATAGGACATTATCTCAATGTGCTTTAATCATATTAACTATGATTATTGTATTCAAACAAGCAATATAATTCAAAGTAATAATCATTTATTTTATAATGTTAAAAGTAAAGTTTCTTCTAAATTTTGATCCCTATCCCCTGTTGATGAGTCTCATGTTCTACCAATATTGTTCTACCGACGAATATATTTTTATTTTAAGAGTTTTAGCCGATATTAAAATTTATAACAACAAATAAAATAAAATTTAATAATTATATAATAAATAAATAAATAATATAATAAATTTAGGGGGGGGGGGGTTTAAATATCAGTACATATATATATATATATATATATATATATATATATATATATCCATAAAAATATCGATAACACAGTTTCAATCATATTTATTTAATTTTTACACTTATTTTAAAAGGCCAGCCACAAAGAAGTTTACAAAGCATTAATCTGAATTAAAAAAAAAACAAAGCATCGTAATAAACATGTGCTCAGACAGTTGAGTGACACTTAAGAGAAATATTGTATAAACCCTTTAACCTTGATAGAGAAATGATAAGCATAATAACTGAAGCGGAAATAATTGCAAACAATTTTATATAAGAAAGAATTTGGTGAATACAGATGGAAGACCAGATTAGTACTTGAAAGTATGAAATTGGCAATGAACCACAAAGAACAAAACTAAACACAAACTAACAAACGACACAAATAGAGATTCTATACACTTATATTGTCTTCCAAAAGTACATAACGAAAACACCAATGCACAAAAAAATTTAATCGTTTTAATACATATGTAAATCAAAGAAGCGAAGTGAACCAGAGTTGCCACCGTTTCTGAGTAGCAAAGGGTGAATTAAAAAAAAACGCAAATATTCCCTTGAATTCAGACTGCCGTTATTTGTGTCTACCACTTTTTTAATGTGTACGGTTTCCGGTCCGTTAAGTCAAAAAGGTAGTGTATAGAAAGTATGATGCTGATGAATAAGTGAAAGACATGGGATATTAAAGTTACGACTACTTATTTAACACTAGCACCGCCGGCTATTGTAAATACTTAAAACTGCCGTGGCCGGTCACTAACTAGACGTTCTTTTCGTGTTACTCGTATATCAAATCTTATAAATCTCATGATTTCACGAAATAGATTGCATGACATGGCCTCACGAAAAATTGCGGTCCGCAAGTAACAGACCATAAACTGTCAAGTTGTAATGTTCTGGCGCCGTAAGCACCACAAGCTTTCAATATTGCGAGAAAAGCGTCAAGTTCTTGAACAGACAACGACCAGTTTGTATTATCTCCCAGTTGTTGTTTAGCTTCAATTTCAGAACATTTCTGAAAGTATTTTAGCGTTATGATATCTATAAAAAATCGAAATTCACTTAGGACAGAGTTATCAAACACATATCTTTTTGCATAAGGAGTTGGTCCAGGAGTATTTCGCATAACACTTCTTTGAACTATACGGCTAACATAAGGTCCACTTGATTCCACCACTTTCCATATATCATTAGATTTGGATGATTGTGTACTCCCCATAAGTAATTGCATGTAATTTTTACGTTTTGGATGGTGTTCAATGTCACCACTATTTTCATTAGATGTACAAGGATCAGAAGTTACATTATTTACGCTGACATCAGATTCTTCACTTTGTTCACTACTTTTGTCATCAACAGGAACAGCTTCATCACTTTCACCATCTTTAGAGTGGTTATTTGCTTTTTAGGATTCGCATTCAGATAAGTTTTGCAACTCCGCAAGATAATAGCCTCTTGTTGTGCAAAACCGCGAGACGACCACATTTTTTTTCCTACGAAATTAGCCCCGTAAAATGTATCTCACAAGAACGTTCACTTGGAACTAATTTGAAATCTCAAAGTACTTAAATATATAGATCTCTATAGAAACTTGCATTTTTCATATCTCGGGCGCGTAGTTAAAAATAGCGAAGATTATTCATAATTTCGGGCACGACTAAACAAGTTCTGACTTGCAGTAAACTCCTAAAAATTACCACAATAGTTGTTTTATCTCAACGTTGTAATTATTTTTGTTATACAACCTCGACACTGATTATGAATATATGAACGGTCAAAATGGTGGTTCCGGCAGTTATACAAATATTACAAAAAAAACTCTAAAATGGCTAAATTTTCTTAACATATTTTTTATATTCTAAAATTACATAAAAATCTATAAAAAGTCATAATACCTCAACACCGTAACTCCAAGCAAAACCGAGAAACAACATTTTAAAGGAGACACGCGGTCAAATTGATCGCCGCGGCAGTTCTAGTCAAGGTCTCCTCTAGTAGAGGCCAGGAACTGCACCGCGTGACGTCACAGCTGCCGATCCATGCTAGTAAAGTTGTGTGTGGAGAAAATGAAGTTTTATAAACTACATGCGTGCTCAAGCAGCTCTACCATGATTGACAACGGTTTAAATATATAATTAGTTATTGTAAGCTTTTTATTAAGTATTATGAAATAAATCACAAAAATTAACACAGTATAAAAGGAATAAAATATGTCCACACCGACCACAACATGCAGTTTGAAGTAAACTCATATTTGTGAAAGTCAACTATTAAAAAGTCAAAAAGAAGCACAAAGATTAAATTTCATTCACATTCATAGACAAAATCTTATTTTCTTAATCTTATTCTTATAGCAACTTATAAAACCGTTTCCTAAAATACTCTTCAGTTCGATAAATTCGTAGTTTTAGAAATATAATTGGACAGTTGAAATATTGCTTAATAAGTAGATATCTGTAATTTGACTGAACTGAAACCGATAATTTAAATGTGTTTTAAAAAGCCATACCAAGTCTAACAATTTTTACCAGAAAATCTGTGATGCCAATTGACGCAAGCTGCTCCGTGTAGTATATTTTAAACAACCTAAATCTCTAATTGAATCCTATTCTTTTGACAACTGCTCGGTTTCTTTCTCCCTTTTGAAAGTTTCCTCGGGTTTAATGTTAGGACCTGTACGTTCTTTATTTTTGCAAACTAACCGTCATACAATCGGGTTGATTTTCAAATATCGTTAGATATGCAACGTCGCTTAATTTTAACTATGTTCGTGAAACAAATCAAACGGTACCATCCTATCTAACTGCCCGATCCTCACGAATTACAAATTTATCTGCAAAATGTTCAATGTATATTCTTGAAAATTCTGTAAGCACAAAATGTTTGCGATGAATTGCGTGTATCCACTGATTTCTTTTCTCCACATCACCGGAAAAGTGCATTGGGGAATACAATACAATTCTTTTTGTTTTGAGAAAATCGCTAAAAATGGTTGTTTGGTAAAATCTTTCGTTTTATTATGTCTATTACAAAAAAAAAAAAACTCGGCGTCTACACTTAAACACTACCTCGTCGAAGCTATAAACACTCAAATTAAGTACTTGGCAATATTTTTGTTGCACCGAAATGGATCGGCAATCGTGACGTCACCGCAGGAGAGGGGATGCAGTTACCGTCCTCCTGTTACAGGCGGCCTTGTTCTAGTGTTAAGACCTAGCTCTATAAACTGCAGTAATCCTGTTACAATGTGGAGAAATTATTATATGACGGTAAAGATATATAATTATTGCTATTGCAGATAAGATATGAACGATGAATGTTTACTCTTAAAACTAGAATGTAAAAATAATTATTTAATGTGCACATATCTGAATACGCTATTCATTAAGTTTAATATAGACGGATTTTTATTAATTTAAATTTACTTAGATTTTTCGCAAATGTTCTGCGGGCCTTGGCTGGTTATATTTTAAATTCTTGTAGTAGTTGAGTCATATTTTTTAAGATTTTTGTTGTAACATGTATATCGTACGTAGTGTAAACTTTACTTATACAATATTACCGACAGTACTAAAATGAGAAGCTAATATGCGCTTTACTGAAAGGTTGCAGTATAAAACTAGAATCCATTAACCAACTTTAGTGCATACGTAATGGACTTAACGTGAAATAATTTCCCGTAGAACTGGTTATTAAAGGGCGAGCTACTGCTCGCCAAAATTAGGATGTGTGATCACTTTATAACCATAAACAGCACGTATAGCCGAAATAAGGTTAGTCCTTTTATTTGATCATACTGTAAATCTAGTAACAAAATGCACGTGTATTCTTGTTTCGATTTTGAACTGTCAATGATTGTAAAATTTCTGACTTTGAAGGATTGAGTAGTCGGGGTCTAAGTTTTATGGACAACGCAGCAATTGGGCGCGTTCACCTATGCTCAGCTGCTGGATGTAAGCGAGAGGGATAGTACACTGACCTCCAACCTAAACAAGGATAGCCTCCATACGTTGAGTAGATTATCATTAAACGACCGGAGAGCTACAAAACATGGAAAAACGATAACTCTTGGTGAACTATGATTGAAATTTGTCACAGATTGTTCCTATTTTAATTAGAACTGGACATAGAATTTGCTCATGTTTTACTCGAGCAGAAGCTATTTCTTACAAACAGCATTTTATTAAGCTTTAACTCTAGCTTGACGCATTGCTCGTATTTCATTTTTATATTTCTATTCTAGAACAAAGCAAAACAGTATTATATTTTTTTTTAACAAAAAGTATTTTCATAGTGACGCCCGTTGAATTTGCAAGACCTATGTCGGAAAAAGTAGCGAATTTCAACTGTGATCCTAAACACAAATTAAACAAATATGACTTGTCTTCATTGCCAAAAAAATCTTCTGCTGATGAACTACCACTGTCGGTTGTTACGAGGGGAATACTGGCAGCAAATATAACTGTTTGATTTCACTTTCTTCAAAATTAGTTTGTCTCAATGTTCTATACAATTTTGCCAATGAGTTTTACTAACTTTTTGAAGTGTCTCATTCCAAATCCGAATTACATCATTTGAAAGTCTTTTAGTTTTAGTAATTTCTTGATCGTAGATTCCTTTACTTTCTGACCAAACCATGTCAATACCCTCTACTGGTAATGATATAGCGGCAAAAACAAAGCCTTGTGATCCATTGCTTCTGTGTAACAGTTCAAATAATACTTTTTTTTGGCGCCTTAGTTCCTTTGACCTCCCACACTTGGTGCTTTATAAGTTCCCCTTAAGTATTAATATATTTAGATTCGGCCCACTCCAGTAATTTTGTTTTTGGACCAACTGAAACATGGAATTGTTTTCATCGATCATCAATGGTAACTCGCGTTATCCATGATAATTAAACTTCCTACAGGTTGGGTGTCAGTTTGGTTTTGAACCACTTTTCGAAGTTTTCGCAGTTAATGCTATCGTGACAGACTCCTCCAGTATGCACGATGCTATATCTTACACCCTCGCCTGTTTCCTTGCACTGAGTTAATGTAGTATTATCTTACCATGATTTTCTCATCTGACCATTCCTGGAGATCCACGCCTCGTCCAAAACCTTTGGTGTAGATAACCAGTCATTTTCTTCTTCGGAATATTTTCTAAGAAACTCTAACATCTTGGATCGTATTGTAGGAAGCTTCATTAAAATTTTCGATTATTAGTTTTCTTTAAACCGGAAGCCAACTTTGTGTATCCAGTTAATAATGGTTCTTTTGCAACATTGTACATCAGGCATTTCTACCCAGAACCTCTTACGAATTGTTTCTGCTGATACATGTTTTTGCTCGCTGTACACTTTATGCACCACTTGTCGTGAACTACTTAGAATAAGAGGAGCATATGTAGTTATTTTCGTAAGTTTTTCAGAGGGAGTTTTCTGAAATTCGGTGTCAGAAAGAGTCTTATTTTTTTTTGTTCTCCATACTGTTGTTGATATTCCCAAAGCGTCTGCAGGACTTACTTATAGTTTTTAAAATGTCCTTGTCTTTCGAAAAAAACGTTGGCTTTCCGTGTGAACGTCTTTCCTTTATCGGTAATCCTTTTGACAACATCTCTGTTTTGTGACCGGTTTGCAGCTACTATCTGGGGCCAACAACGATTCTGGATGGTACGTTTTGTTTCATTTGATAGCCGTAAAAATAACAAAATGTACGGGTAGCACTTGGGTCATTTCTCAGACTGTATCGCCGTATATACGGATACGTAGAATGTTTGTGACAGTTCAAAATTATTTTGACAATTCAAGTTTCACGGTCACTTAATATTAATTTACGACGTGCCCAAATCTAGTACCTTTTTGTTTCATGAGGATGCCAACTTGGCTATTAAAACGCATTCGGAGTTTATTTTATGCGATTTCGTGCATTCCGTCACTGTAGAAAACTTCTACCATGGCGTTTCAAGCTTGTCTTTTCTTGCATCTGCCAATAAGGTTGTGGAGGTACCTGTACATCAGTGATCTGTGTAAGTCTCAGGATTTACCAACCTTAAGAAATAATCTGTCTAGGGCATTTTCTATAGTACTTATGTCCACTACATGATCGATGCACTTCCCTGTTTTCTAGCGTTTGGTTGAAAAGTATTGAAAGCGACATCTGCTAACCAGTCGAGGAATCAAAATTTATAAACCATTTTATTTCGTCTGTATATGTGACTTGAATATACCACCACGATCCTACACTGAAGCAAGAACGTTTACATTGGACTGAAGCTAGTTGTTCAGCTCCAAAACAGGTGAGAACGATCGGAAAAAAAGCTTATGGCATCAGATTTTGGGATGCAAAAGGGATTTTTTTGATTGATTGAGAAAGGAAAACAATTAACTCTGAATATTATTGCAACCTTTCCGATCAGGTAGATGAAAAAATTCGTGAAAACAGATCTGGTTTACAGAAGAAAATAATCATTTTTCATCAAGACAATGCACTTGTTCACACAAGTGTTTTGACGATGGCTAAATTTAATAAATTTAAGCACGAAATGCTTCAACACTCACCGTAATCACTAGATTTGGCTACCCGCGATTACTACCTCTTCAGAAACAATTCCTTCGTGGAAGGCGTTTTTCGTCGATGAAGAAGCTAGTGCAGCTGTGGAACAGTATTTTGCAGAGTTTCGGAAAATCATTACAACACTTCTCAACCAACCCGTAGTTAAAGGACTTATGGTTGTGTGTAAAATGAGGAGTAAGGAATCCGCTTACCCTAATATACAGTGTATTTTTTTTAATTAGATACAAGTAAAGTGACACTTATTTGGCGGGGAAATTATTATTTCTTGCTTTTCGTAGTGTATTTATTTAAAATACAGTAATTTTACCAGCAACGATTTTGAGAAATCTGATTTTTTTCCGATCAAATACAAATAATTCTGCCTACAGGTATGAGCAGCTATGTAAAATTTTTATCGCTGTATGCAACTGATTTCTTCTTTAGAAATAGTCGTTGTACGGACCTGCGTGTCCCTCGTTTACTAAATGTACGGAACTGCGTGGTGTTTACTATTAATGAATAATTCTCACTTTGCTCTTTAAGCTCAGTCGGAATTTTGTACTTGCAAAATAAGGATCGGGGTTCGTTATTCAGGCTCTCAACACGTTGAACATATAGATTACAAAGGTTCATATATATATATATATATATATATATATATATATATATATATATATATATATATATATATATATATATATATATATATATATATATATTATATTTTATTTCCTATTTATATTACACGTCTAAAATATGGTTATTTAAATTATTTATCTAAGATATAGATACATGTGAATGTACGGAACTGGTTTTCTCCCTGCAAGATCGTTAGGTAGACATCCTCCGTCCTGGTGGGTCCCGGAACTAATGGTTAGGTGGTCCTCTGGAGTTTCTGTAATGTAACATTAATAGAAGGGTTGGGGTTTTGACTTTTAGTTTACGTCCTTTGACTGTTTCAATTTATACTGGTTAATTGCCGAAATAAATAAATAATTTTACCTGAATGCGTCCCTGTATAAAATACAGAAGCCGGTAGCAAGATAACGCTGTATAAACACGTGCGCGATAAGACACTGAGTTCAATACTCTGCCTTTAAAGAAATAATCGATATTTTAAAGCGGTCGGTTATAAGTGTATAAAAGTAATCCAATTTTATACCTGCTTTTCTTATGAAAATAAACTCCTTCACGTTTACATTCAATTTTTGCCCTTTTTAAATAAATGAAAGCTTTTCGTTTATTTAGGTAGCTGGTGTACGGTAGCGGCGTATTATTTGTTTCCTTTTACGATATTAATTATTTTAGTGTACCGGTTTTTATTTAAATAAAAATAAAAGGTTTCTTTGATGTTAGCCGATTTTAAAATACAAAACCTTCGTTTTCTATTTTAAAGTGAATTTTTCGCGTCTAACAATAATGATTTGAATTATTTAACACGAGATATTATCTGATAGTTTCTGGCTTACAGGTAACAATCTTATTACTTGCCAACGGTGCAACTTACGTTTTTTCTTGGTGGTGGTGGTGGTTTCTTTTATTTTACAGGCGATAATTTAATACTGACGGACACGTCTAGTTTTTACGGTTATGTTTTCTAGACTTCTGGAATTAGCGGTGTTTACTAGGTGTTCGGCTTACTCTTCCGACGAGGTTTTATTTAAAGGTATTTTGCGGTTGCTGGTACGTTTGTCGAGGTGTGGTTTTTGTGTTGTAGTGTTCGTGTAAATTTGTATAGGTGGATCTCCTTTGTTAGTAATCTGGGCAACCACCCGTTAAAGTACGTAAAAGGATCTCCTTCTGTCAATGGAATGTCGGGCAACTACCCTTCAAACTCCACAGTGTAGGTGTGTGTCTAGTAATAAAAGAGTATGTCGGGCTTACAACCCTGCATATCCCTATCACCAGGTATCTCACCTTACGTACTTTCAACGTTAGATCTCTGCAACTCTAACCTTTTGACTTCAGTGATGCTATCAAGTCACGGAGTCGCGATTTTACTCGGACGGCGGTTACAGGCGGACGGTTTACAACAGGTAGCAGTCGGCGCGAACGCGACGATATTAATCGATCTTAATTGATATTAAGCTATATTCAACGATATTAAAACAATCTTAATTCATTCTGTTTTCAAAAGCACGTGCCGCGTTTTCATAAAGAATTCGCGAGGGTGGTTACGAAACTCTGGTGGTGAGATTCCGTAAACCCGTATTGGTGGAAGATGCTCTGACGTATACAAACTTTTAAACGTTTTTGGGATTTACGTCTGGAGGGAGGATGCATGATTAATTATTGTGCAATTTTATGCAACGTTATGAAATATGTTTAACTTTTACTAGAACTTCTACGAATTTTTATAATTCCTTGCACCTGTGCATTTAGCGAGTCACCTTATCTTAATAAATTCCGTGAATATTATCAGTACTGGTATTTTGCTTATCAAAAAATTAATCATGACAGGAAAATTTTGAATAAAGGACGGCGTCTTGCTAATAAACTTTAGGAACTAATTAAAAATAATAAAAATTTGGGATATCTGACGGCGTCCCTTTACATCGTAACCATTCAGGTTTTTCTGTGTTTATGTTCCTCTTTACTGCCAAAGCTGAGTTTAGCAGTAAATAAAACCAAAGGAAAGAAGGTTGTCTGTAAAGTAGGCGATAACACATCTTCTACATCTTTTTTTTTTGAACACCATTGAATGTAAGTTTTTATTCCTTCTCATACCAGGCTCTAGACTTTTGCGGTAATAAATCATAAATTTGCTGTTAGTTCTTTCGTAAGCTATGAATTATCACCTTCAAAACGTTGGAATCCACTTCGTATTACATACCTATACAGCACCATAGGAAAACAAGTGAGGTTTCTATAATGCAACATTGATTATTCATGTTTTCACTAATAAAACACTCAACCTGTTTTTGACAAAACGGAATAATTTAATTTTCAACGTATTGTCACCTCTAAAAAAGAGACGGTGGGACATCCTGAAATCCCTCATCTGGATATCCTAAGAACTATCAACTTTAGAAAAGAAAATGATAAACGATTTTCCTAGGATGATAAACAAATCCTAAAAATATAAAACAGTGTTGGCTTTGATTTGTATTGAATGAGTTATTCTTTGTGGCATATTTGAAACCAGTTATATGTAACGTAAATTGCATCAATGTCAATTTATTTGCAAATCAGTGATTCCAAATGGCATAATTATTACCAAATTACAAATTTTTCAAATCCTATTTTTAATTTTGTCTTAACAGAGCCAAACTCACCTAATCGCTGATGGATAGTACTGAACAACAATCGTGGAATCCTATTTGGAAATGCATCTCGATACAAACGTCTTGTTCTTGATGAATTTCCCGCAGCCAAAGCGATAATAATAATGCATGTCGCGCAGCTCCGCATTCAAATATTAATTATAATTATTATTAATTTTATAAGTTTTAATCGCGATATTTAGTTACACACAAATGATCATAACAGAATAAATAACAAACATTATCTGTCAAAATTTGCTAGGACAACTTTAAACTATTGTATTCAAAGCATTCTACGTTATTTTAATTTAATTTAGTTTTTAAGATGACACATTATTAATAGCTAAACAAGATGAGATAGAAGAACTACTTAACATTTTTAATGATTTTCATAACCGTTTAAAATGCACAGTAGAATTAGAACTTAACCATTCAATTTCTTTTTTAGATACTAAAATTACTCGTAATGATAATAATTCTATTTCGATTGATTGGTTTCAGAAAAGACTCATAGTTGACGATATTTAAATTATCATTCTAATCATCCTTTAAATATGAAATGTAAAATTATTGCAAACATTATTTTTAAATGTTTGACAATTTCCGATCCTAAATTTAGACCTTTTAACATTAAAAAAGTTGTTTCGGCTTTCATAAAAATCGTTAATTTTGAATATAATTAAAAAACAAGTAAACTCTTTCTACAATAATTTAAAAAATGAAACAAACTCTCTTAACGAAATTAATTATGTACCAATTCCATTTTCAAACAAAAAATCTTTAATATTTAAGCGTCTTACAAAATTTAATATAAAACCAGCATTTTTACCCCAAAACAAAGGTAGAAATTAAAGAAAATGTAAACTAAAAAGTTCAAGTTCAACAAAGTTTATTAAAATTTTTAGAAATTAACAATTCATTTTTTATAATACATATCACACTTAAAACTAAATTTAATAATAAATGTGTATTGTGTTGTATTGGTGGTGCGCTGCTCAGGAATCTTCTTCCTCTTCAGCGCGTGGATTGCGAAGTTGTTGGGTTGTGGGTCGTGTGGATTGCCTGTTGACAGTGTTGTGCTTTGCATTGTTGGTTGTTCGTAAAAAAAAAGATGAGTTGTGGAGATATGGTGACGTTGGAGTATGTTGTGCGGACTGTCCTGTTGTCGCTCGGTTGTGACTGGTTGCTGATGCCCTGCGCGTATCTGTAATACATAGAAACATGTGTTAGTTGTGTAAAACATTGTCGGTTTTAACAGAACAGAATAAATTAAATTCTCGATACTATATACTTATTTGGGGCACCAGACTTCCCTCCGGACCTTTGTATGATTACCCGAAAAGGGCAACCACCTCTGAACCGTGCGCGAGGATCATTCCCCACAGGTCCATCGAAGTTTGCGCCTGAATGAGCGCTGTTGCCACCTTACGGACGACAGGTAGGGCCTGCTCCATATCGAGACCTCCGAGGAGGCCCAATATGGCGTGAACCCTAAGGCGGGTTGGGCAGGCGGGATAACGACAGCGGCGGGAGCCGTTCTCGGTACCTCTTCCTTCTCAACCTTGCCTGCTGTCGTTCGGGCGTAAGTGACGCCGGTCCGAGTTAAAGAAGGCGCCACCGTCGGCGGTGTCCTCTTCGGTCTCTGATGTCCTTCCGTCTTCTTCCGTTGCGGAGGTCGAGGGAACTTCGGGCATCACCTGTAGCTTGCGGCGTTTTTTGCATTCACTGCTGTGCTGATCGCCGGCGCACTTGACATAACGTGCTGCCGCCCTGCAGTAGTGACGGAAACCTTGACACCGGTGACACTGCCAGATGCCGGATTTCCGCCTCAAATCCTCAACGATGACTCGGAGGCGGGCGACGTGCTGCACCTCCCGGATCTTCTTCCTGTCGTCCTCGGACGGCAACTCCACCATCACGAGGGGGTCGGGCGTCCTCGCTGCTTCATCCTAAAAACAGAGAGAACATTAATACCTTGCGTTTTTAGCTCTGAGCTAACGTCGACCTCAGATAGCTCTACGGGCACGTCGCGTATCACCACCTTAGCAAATCGCTCCCACTTTGCCTGGTAGGTGTGATACGGAGTACCACACCTATCAATATACCTAATCAGCCTGTCTCGGTCCTGGAGTGGGGCAGGCTGAATCCGGATTCCCTCGCTGAAGGCCTTGGCCCTCGTAAAGGTGATCCCCTGAAGTTCCATTTCTCGGGAGAACGCGAACCAGTTCTCCTTCTGACGAAGGATTACCGAAGGCACTTTCTCCCTGGTGCCTTCTCTTGCTGCGTGCTCTATCGCTGCAGGGCTGCCCGTGTAGGGTTCGAGGGCTTGGAACCCGTTGGCGGCGTAGGCTGGCGAACCTTCGACGTCTTCTTCGGCTTCTTCTTCTGTGTCCTGAAGTCGTCGTCTGCGGATCCCTGGCTCTGGTCTTCTCGGATCGGTGCGGGTTGTGCGGCGGCGGACGTCGTCGGAGCCGTTAGTCGGTCCATTTCTCGGGAGAACGCGAACCAGTTCTCCTTCTGACGAAGGATTACCGAAGGCACTTTCTCCCTGGTGTCTTCTCTTGCTGCCTGCTCTATCGCTGCAGGGCTGCCCGTGTAGGGTTCGAGGGCCTCGAACACGTTGTCGATAGGTGGCGGCGTAGGCTGGCGAACCTTCGGCGTCTTCTTCGGCTTCTTCTTCTGTGTCCTGAAGTCGTCGTCTGCGGATCCCTGGCTCTGGTCTTCTCGGATCGGTGCGGGTTGTACGGCGGCGGACGTCGTCGGAGCCGTTAGTGGGGCCACCACTAACGGGGCGATGTCTGTCGGCGGCGTCTTCATCGGTCTTCTCCTCTTCTGTCGCTGTGGAGATGGTAGGCAGCTAGGCTTGGCTGATCCATACCAAATCGGCGCGTCGGTGCTCGGTGTTCCCCCGAAGTCGGTAAACTAAAAAAAGAATGATTAAGTAATACTGTATACCAAATTCCTTGTGAAAATTGTAACATTAACTACATTGGCACTTCCTTACAGACTTTAAAAATAGAATCATGCAACATAAATCGGATGTACGAGTTAACCCTAATACCACTGCGTTGGCAAGACATGTTATACACTTTAAGCACAATTTTAATTATAATGAAACAAAAACTTTGGACACAGAAAATAATTACAAGAAAAGACTTTTGTTAGAAACTCTCTATATCAAAATTAATAAAAATAGTGTTTTCATTAGTAAAAAAGGTTTAGAAAACCTACCAATATGTTATGATCATTTTATATATACAGGGTTAGTCACGCTCAACGGGACGGGACCTAGCGGTAAAACGGTAAATGATATCAAAAAATCGTTTGACACAAGTATGTAGGTCTATTTGGTCTACAAATTAAAATTAGTGTGGAATATACAGGGTTACTCAAAAAAAGTTACATATCAAAGTTATGTTTTTTTTAATGGATCACCCTGTATTTTATTACTTTTTTGAATCCTACTTTAAAAAATAATATGTATTTATTCAAGTAACCCTATATCTAAGTTTGATAGTTTTCGAGTTATTCAATTGTTTCTAAAAATGTAGAGTAATTGAAAAAAATTAATTACAACTTAACATAAATTTTTAATTATTTGGTTTTAGATTTCAATTCCACACTTCTTGGACTGTCTATCAGAATAATTACAATATTAAAATAATATGCAGGGTGTTCCTAACTTCAACTTTGAATTTCTCCAAGTATTTGGTGCTATTACTTTGTTATTTTAAATGGAACACCCTATATTTTATTCCTTCATGAGAGTGAAATTTAATACTCTTTTAAACTGATGTAGGGTTCCCTATCCCAATTTTCAGTATTTTCCGAGATATTTGCATTATTTTACCAGTATGCATAAATATTGATGGTTTTATAGTAAATACTGGCAAGATGGCCTTAAAACCTAAAACAAATAAATTGAAAATATTATAATTTTACAAATTAAACAATAAAACGAATAACAATTAACATAATTACAATATTAAAATCACTCTACTAAACTCATTTTATAATAAATGTTCAATGTGATGTCCATTTCATTGAATACACAGCATTATCCTCTTTTCAAATGAGCGTTTCACATTATTTAGCACTTGGGGTGTGATTGTCGCGAATGCTTCTCTAATGCGTATTTTCATATTTTCAGAGGTAGTTGGATCAGTGTGGCACACAAGGGTTTTGATGTATCCCCAGAAAAAAAAGTCCATTGTTGTTAAGTCGGGGGACCTAGCAGGCCAATTGCTAGGACATCCTTGACCTACCCACTTACCTTCAAATGTCCGGTCTAAATATTCCCTCACATTCCATGAAAAATGTGCTAGCGCACCATCTAATTGTAGCCACATTTTTTGCCTCACATCTAAAGGAATATCTTCTAGGAGAGTCCAAAATTCGTTTTTCAAAATCTTAAAATTCTCTTCCATCCAAATGGCCATTAAAAAAATATGGCCCTACTACATGTTCTCCTATTAGTCCCTTGTATACGTTTAGGGACCAACGATTTTGTCGATCTATTATTCTAAATTGATGAGGATTCGCAGTGGCGTAATTGTGAAAATTATGCCTATTAACCAGTCCATTATTGTGAAATGTAGCTTCGTCAGTGAATAGCAAATTATCATAAAAATATTGATCTGCTGCCGTATGGTCGAGAAACCATAGACAAAATTCCAGTCTACGTTGAAAATCCACTTCATACAAATGCTGATGCATTTGTATATGATACGGATGATAGTTATGTTTTGTTATTATTCTACTTACGCTGGATTGACTTATATCCAATTCTCGAGAAATAATTGTCGAAGTGTTATTACGATTTTCAATTACAGATTGCAAAACTGCTAGTTGTAAATCTTCATTTTCCGTTACGGATTTGTTATTTCTCGTGTTTTATATTCAACACTGCCAGTTTCAATAAATCGGTTTAAGTCTCTCGAACACTTCTTTTGGAGGATGGTCTTTTGAGGATATCTTTCAGCATCAACACGTGATGCTAATAAGCAATTTTGGAAACATTCACCTAGTATAAAAATCATATTTACTCGATCTTCAATTGGGTATTCTTTGATTGTATTAATTATGTTAAACAGTGAAATCAACACTAAATAAGTTTTACTATCTGACATAAGAAAATGTTTTATTTGTTAATTTTCTCAAAGCCTACTTAGAGTTTATCATAAAATCTTCAACATTTACGCATACTGATAAAATAATGCAAATAATTCGGAAATAAAGAAAATTCGGATAGGGAAAATAATATTAAATTTTCGTTTTCATGCAGGGATAAAATACAGGGTGTTCCATTTAATAATAACACTAAAACTTGATGCACATCAAAATTAAAGTTTGGAACATACAATTTTACTTATTTTATTAGAAAGTCCAAGGAGCGAATTAATCAAAAAGTCTGTATTAAGTTGCAATTAACTTTTTGTTACATTACAGTTTTAGAAAAATAGAATAATTCGGAAAGTGTCAAATTTGAATATATGGTGACCTAAATATATACGTTAGTTTTTAAGGACAATTAAAAAATGTAACAAAGTTCAGGGTGATTAATTTAAAAAATACTTCTTTAATTTGTAAATTTTTAATTTATTTTCTTTTGTATTCAAGGCTATCTTGTCATATTTGCTATAAAACCATCAATATTTATGCATACTGGTAAAGTAATGGAAATATCTCGGAAAATACTGAAAATTGGGATAGGGAACCCTATATCAGTTTAAAAGAGTATTAAATTTCCCTTCTCAGGAAGGAATAAAATATAGGGTGTTCCATTTAAAATAACAAAGTAATAGCACCAAATACTTGGAGAAAATCAAAGTTGAAGTTTAGAACACCCTGCATATTATTTTACTATTGTAATTATTCTAATAGACAGTCCAAGAAGTGTAGAATCGAAATCTAAAATCAAATGAATTAAAAATTTCTGTTAAGTTGTAATTAATTTTTTCAATTACTCTACATTTTTAGAAACAATTGAATAACTTGAAAACTATCAAACTTAGATATAGGGTTACTTGAATAAATACATATTATTTTTAAAGTAATATTCAAAAGTAATAAAATACAGGGTGATCCACTTAAAAAATAACTTTGATATGTAACTTTTTTGAGTAACCCTGTATATTCCACTAATTTTAATTTGTAGACCAAAGAGACCTACATACGTGTGTCATACGATATTTTGATTTCATTTACCGTTTTACCGCTAGGTTCCGTCTCGTTGAGAGTGACTAACCTTGTATATATATATATATATATATATATATATATATATATATATATATATATATATTCAGGGTGTGACGAATTCGCTTCTCAATATGGGGATCGATCTCGGGAACCAAGAGATAGAGAAATGGTTAAATTGGGCAAAGTTGCTAAATCCTGTAGTAAGTAATATACCGACAAGAAAGTAAAATTATTTTGTACGGTTCCGATAAAAACCGAAATTCTGCGATTTCGTTTTTATTTTTTCTGGCCTTATTAATAAAGATACTTTAAAACTAATAAAACATTCTTAAAGCCATTTTTAATGGTCTACAACAGGGTATTTTGATTTGCTTCTACAACGTTTCGTCCTCACGCAACTATCATTAACTTTATTGTCTTAAATACGACGAAAATGAAATTTTCCTCTAGCTAGTTACCTTACTAAATTCTGAATGCAGTGATATATCACACGTTATATTTTTTGAACCTTAAAACCACGTTCAGTTACAATTTTTTTGATACGGTCCTGTGATATCTTTAATTCATAATTATTCACACAAATTAAACTAAATGAGTATTAATGAAATACCAAAATACTATACTTATTTATTATAATAATATTATGGATAATTATACTGCTAGACAATAAGGATGAATAACAAACAATAAAATAATATTCCCGAACAGAAAGAACTAAATATTAAATAATGAAAAATAAATTAATATAATTTAGAGTGTGCAATTTAGAAGTGAACAAATTTGAAACATTGATACATAAATTTGATTATTTTTCTACGAATTACAGATTTTGCACTGCCCTCTGAATATCAGGTGTTCGTGTTGTTCAAGGCGGCTATGGATATTCTAAATTTCAAAACAATTACTATTAATTGTGACATTTGGTTTGAGGTGAATTACTTTCAAAAGATTTTGGTATAATTTTTATTTAAAATGCCTTTTCGTTTATTGAAAGGCGAGATATGCTGAAATGTTATTATAAATGTAATAGAAATTCACTGAGAGCTAGTGATATGTATGAAGAAGAATATCCTGAAAGAATACAGCCCACCGATCCCTATTTCAAAATATTGCGGAATTTTGTTCAGCTGAGAAAGCCAGAAAATCATATGGCAGTAAAATTACGCAAGATGAAAATGATGCTATTATGAATCAGGTACTTGTAGATTTTACATGATATGTATTTGCGTAGAGCTATATAATACAGGTTTGCTCAAAGGACCCAGCTCATATAGATTTTATAAAGCAAAATGTGATATGATGGTAATATCACATATTTTTTATATTACATGTATGTTTCTGATTTTAGATAAATAATGACCCGTTCAAATCGACCAGAGAATTGGCTAATAACACTCATTTTCCAAATGTATCACATATGAAAGTCTGGGAATATTAAAAATAATAACATGAAAGCCTATAAAATACATATCTCTCATTGTTTACGACAAGGTGATCAAGAAAGACGTTTGCAGTTCTGTAACTGGCTGAGGCAGCAAATTGAAACGAATAACTATTTTTCAAATGAAATAATTTGGAATGATGAAACTAAATTTACCAATTGTGGAATTTTTAATAGAAATACCGAACATATTTGGGCAGTGGAAAATCCACGAATTAATCGGCCAATTCGAACTCAAGTACGATTTGGTCTCAACGTATGGGCTGGCATCAATGGTGATAGAATTCTTGGACCTTTTATTTATGAAGAAACCTTAAATGGAGTAGGTTATCTTGAATTTCTTAGGACAATATTTTTAGATTACTTAGATGAATTACCACTGAACAGAATCGAAAACTTATGGTTTCAGCAAGATGGGGCGCCGCCTCATAATACTCGAGATGTAAGAGAGTTTCTGCATAGGCAATTCCCTGGAAAATGGATTGGTAATCGTGGAGTGGTGGAGTGGCCAGCGAGGTCACCGGATCTTTCACCATTGGGCTATTACCTGTGGGGTCACTTAAAAAACAAAATATACAATACCGTTGCAAACGATAGTGAGGAATTACGAGAAAATATTACAAATGGGTTTAATTCATTATGAAGGCGTGATATTTAAAGGTCAGTAC
This sequence comes from Vesta saturnalis, assembly GCA_036346205.1. NCBI lineage: Eukaryota > Metazoa > Arthropoda > Insecta > Coleoptera > Lampyridae > Vesta > Vesta saturnalis. The sequence continues at coordinate 94,773 of JARFJB010002210.1, read as the reverse complement.
AAAATATGTGTAAAAGAATAGGGGTTTAAATGGAAATCTGTTCGAACATTTGTAAATTGTACATTCCAAACTAAAATTATGTATTTTTTCGTAATATAATATTTAGCTATTTCTGTTAGTGGTTATTATTATTATGTGTATATTAGTTATTTTTCATTAGTGTCTAGTTATTATGTATTTTATCATAATAAATAGTAAAGTGCAATATTTTAGTGGTTCCTATTCTATTATTTAATACTCTTCTAGTTCAGTTTATGTAAGTAGTTACAAGCTGAAGATAGCACAGGATTGTATCAAAAAGAATTTAAATGAGAATGGTTTTTAAGGTTCAATGCGTTGAAAAACATGAAATGTGATAATACCATTGCATTCAGAACTTAATAAGGTAACTAACGTCGTATTTAAGAAAATAGAGTTGATGGTTGCGTGAGGACGAAACGTTATAGAAGCAAATAAAAAATACCGTGTTGTAGACCGTTAAAAATGGCTTTAAGAATGTTTCATTATTTTTAAACTATCTTTACTAATAAGGCAAAAAAAAAAACGAAATCGCAGAATTTCGGTTTTATCGAATATATCCGGCACCGTACAAAATAATTTTACTTTCTCGACGGCATATTACTTGCCACAGGATTTTGCAACTTTTCCCCAATTTAACCGTCTCTATCTCTTACCGTTCCCGAGATCTATATATATATATATATATATATATATATATATATATATATATATATATATATATATATATATATATATATATATACTCAAGTGGAATAAATTCTGTGCTCAAAGGGCGAAGTCCGGCAGAAAAATGATGATAGACATTCTTTATAATTGTTTCTGCTCTCAATCTCAATCTCAAAAACGAAATCGCAGAATTTTGGTTTTATCGAATATATCCGGCACCGTTCAAAATAATTTTACTTTCTCGACGGCATATTACTTGCCACAGGATTTTGCAACTTTTCCCCAATTTAACCGTCTCTCTATCTCTTACCGTTCCCGATATCTATATATATATATATATATATATATATATATATATATATATATATATATATATGTATGTATGTATATATATATATATATATATATATATATATATATATATATATATATATGATATATATATATATATACTGTGCTCAAAAGGGTGAAGTCCGGCAGAAAAATGATGATAGGCATTCTTTATAATTGATTCTGCTCTCAATCTGGGAGTTACAGTTTCTCCATACCCGGGGGTGAAGCCACCCCTAACTTTTTTTTTCAAATGTAAGGGTAGGTCAAGTGATAAACCGTGTGTAAGTTTGTATTAAGAAGAATACAACGCAGCACTTATTTTCACGGGCATTTGAAAAATAAAGTGAACAAATCTAAATGAACAACTTTCTCTGGCTCAATGGTATTTAATTTCGAAAATTATTGCAATGTCGGTAGGTCAAAATGTGATAAAATGCATTTATTATCTCAACAAGCCTGATCTTATGGTTGAAGGAAAAAATCTTTACTTTCTGTGTTTCTTACACTCAGTAACGCTTTTTAATTTCGACAATTCTTGAATGGTCGGTAGTTAAAAATGTGCCATATTGATAACGTGCATTTATTATGTCGGCAAGCCAGGTCTGTCCTATCCTTGATGAAAAACGCATTTAACTTTCTGTGTTTTAGTCTCGATTTTAGTTACCTGCTTGATTTGTTAGCGTCCACATTAGTTAGTTACAATATTGTCTGTACCTTGTATTTTTTTTTGCTAGTTTATTCGAGTAAATAATTCCTCTAGTGTAGTTTTCACATCTTCACATAAAATTATTTAGTATGGATTATTTAACGGAAGCCCTTCGCATTGAGATATTAATGATGATCGGATATGGGTCGCACTCAAGCTGAAGCAGCTGAATTATTTTAAGCAAATCATCCCGATTTACCGCGGATTTCTCAAGGCACAATTAGCAAAATAGAAAGGCGTTGTAAAGAATTGGGTCATGTCAGAAATCCGCCAAGACAAAGAAGAGGGGCGGTTGACGCAAGTACAAAGCTGAACGTTTTGTTGGATTTTAAGAAAACCCCACCATTTCGGCATGCCAATTAGCGCGCGATAAGGAGGTCAGTTATAGAACTGTTTTAAAGGTTTGCAAAGATGCACCCTTACAAGACGCAAATGCTTCAAGAATTGACTGATGAAGATCCAGACCGACGAATTGAGTTTTTTGAACGAATGATGGACTTCATTGACCATGGTCACATACAGTTTGAATGGATTCTCATTAATGGTCTGACCACAACCCCCATTGGATGAGGGAAAATCATACGCAACATCCACAAAAATTAAATTATGGGCTGGGATTACTAGAGATCGAGTGGTAGGACCATTTTTTCTGAATGGTAATATTGGTGGGCAGCTATATCTTTTTATGCTCACGGATGACCTGTTTCCAAATTTAAGGGGTCTGTTTCCAAATAACAATCAAAATGACTTGGATGAGAGAATTTGATTTCAGCAAGATGGCGTTCCACCGCACTACGAATTGCCAGTACGGAACTATTTAAATCAAATTTTTCCAAACAGATGGAAGAGGTGCACTTGACTGACCACCACGATCCCCGGATCTTAATCCCCTTGACTCTTTTATGGGGATATTTGAAGGGTAAGGTTATATTACTGACTTATATTACTGCCCGACTTTCAGGATCTGAGGGACAGAATTACTGCAGAAATCAGACATGAGGTCAAGAAAACAAATGGACACTATTTTGAACATCTTTATGAGTGTACCCCATAAGGAAAGATTTCTTTACAGAGAAGTCGTTAAATCGTAGTTTAGTTTAACAAAGTTCTCAAATTAAACTTCCTTTGCTAAGAGGGTGCGTATTTTGTTTATTATTTTTGGTTTTGATTTTTTTGTTAAACAAAATAATGTTTAAAATTTTAAGAAAATAAATACTGCGTTGTATTCCACTTAATACAAACTTTCACACGGTGTAACAGTTGACCTACCCTTACATTAAAAAAAAAGTTAGGGGTGGCTTCGCCCCCGGGGGTTGATATATGGAGAAACTGTAACCCCCAGATTGAGGGCTGGAAACAATTATAAAGGATGCCTACCATGATTTGTCCCCCGAACTTCACCTCTTTGAGTTACAGAATTTATTCCACTTAGAGTATCCACCCTGTATACATAATACACAAACTAGTTAAATTCATTTTGTTGCAGAGGTCGCATTTATGTACATATTATTTAGTTTTGCAAAATATATACTTTACTGCTTTACGTAAGTGTATTCTAGGTAAGTTTCACTATGTTTTGTAATATCTTTGCTTGATCGCCATTGCTCAATTTGTTCAAAATGTGTAATAATTATGTGCTGCAAATTTATCAATATGATTAGCCTATAAAAGCACATTCCATATATGTAAATAACGTATTATTTTTACAGTAATTGTCCCAACTGCACAGTTATTGCCAGAACGAGAAAGAACGAAGAGCAATCAACATAACTTAATTATAAATTAATGTCAACACAAGGCTGTCACTTTATCTACAAATATACAAATAAAAAATTCTAATCACTATCGAGGTCCTCCATATATAGTAGTGGAAGACCAAACCTTTAATTTAGAACATGATTTGTACATTTATCTTTTATTCTTTACACCTTCACAACTTCTAATTGCGAACGACCAATTTTTCGTCGAGACGAAAAAATTTTAAACTAAGAACAATTTTAAATTGGGAGTAAATAATATTCAGTTGACAATAAACAGAAAATTTTTAGATAATAATGTCGAGTAAAGATATCTAACAATAATTAACAACCGATCCTCGCTAACAGAGGGGAGGGTATAATGTAAAGGAAACATTAACATTGCAAGTTATCAAACATCAGGTTTCGATGTATAACTATTTTATAACTGTACTTCCACCATCTAGAGCAGTGTTCTCAAACTTTTTTTTCTGGCGGCACAGTGGAATTATTAAACAAAATTCAATGCATCCGTATTATTATTATTTTTTTTTTTTGCTTTTTGACAGTTTCTAAAGATATGAATAACATAAAAGTTTTTTAAGTAAGTAAGTTTATTTGCAAACAATACAAAAACGTTCAAAACAAAAGTTATAAATAAAAGTACCTGATGGTAAAATGTGAACTTAATGTAAAGTATTCGCCTGACGGTGTTTGTATATTTCTCTGATATTAGGTCGTGTTTTTGAAAGACATACCCTCATCTCATTATCAAGGGACTTTAGTCTTTCTCTCTTCTTTGTTTAGTACCTACGAGTGGGGAGAATCCCACTTCACAGAGATACGATGTGGAAAACTATAATAAAATATTAAGTGCTTTGAACCCTATATTGGGATATTCCTTCATAATTGTTATCCAAAATGAATTCAGGCTCATTTCTGAATGCTTCAATCTTTACGTACGATCGTTACGTGTATCAATTCATTGTTCGACTTCTGTAAGACTGAACTCACTTATGCCTGATGTCTTTACAAAAGGATTTCGAATCCTTCAAAGCAACTGATATGTCAGGGAAATAATGGTTAATAACTGTAAATAATTTTTATATTACTATTTTTTCCTTTGGAAACTTGAATAAACATTTCTACATTATTTGTTTTACTTTTATCTTCCACATTTTTGTTTTATCTGTAAAAGCTTTAATTTTATCTACAGATATTAAAATATGTTCATTTCTTCCGTACATGCTTGAGTTTAATTGTTCAGGTGGTCAAATATGGCTGTTAAATGGGCTAGTTTGGAACACCAAGAACCATTTTGTAATAATACATAAAATGTTGGTTGGTTTTCATGCTCAAAAAATATTAATATTTTTTTTTAAGTTCAAAAACACGATTTAATACGCGACCTTTCGAAAGCCATCTCACTTCGGTATAAAGAAGCCGGTTGTTGTGATGAGATTGCATCTCTTCACATAGTTTTGCAAATATACGGGATTTTAATGGTCTAGCTTTGATATGATTAGCCATTTTAATGATTTCATCTAATACTCTTTTGAGTTCAAGGCGTATTGCCTTTGCTACCAATGATTCACGATGAGTAAAACAGAGGGTTGTTACAATGTTTTCGTTTTCCTTTTTACCGTAGGAAATAAATCCTTTTATAGTTCCAATGATTGAAGGGGCACTATCTGTGCATTGGGGTGGGCCGTTCTTATAGTTGGCAAATTTTATTTTTTTAATTAAGCTATACAATAGGTAGCAAAAGATGCCTTTTGCACTCTATGAGACTTTTCAAAAAAGAACGGCGAAAAAAGTGAAAATCTTTTGCCCTCTACAAGCCCTTACATTTTAGAATTTTTTTAAAAAATACCCACTTACATTCTCATACTTAGCAAATGTAACTTATTTGAATCCAGCTATGCAATAGGTACCAAAGTATGTATTTTGCAACATTTAAGAGTTTTTAAAAAAGAACGACGAAAAAAGTTTAAACCTTTTACCCTCTACAAGCCCTTTAATATTAGGATTTTTTAAAATAACATATTGTTTGTGTACAAAAATGGTTTTTTCGTGCTTATTAGTTTAATTGCAAAAATTAAAGTACAGTAGTGTATAATAACAATAGAAAATAAATGTATTCGAAAAATTAAGCAATATTATATTCACTTTTGTTTTCAAAAGATGGAAGGCAACTTCTGGACTTTATTCGTGCACGAATAGATCCGTCTCTGGACTCTTGACCACTGACAGATCTCGATGCTTCTGTCACTAATTTCACACACCTTTCAACAGCCTGTGTGACATGGAAAGCGTGCAAAGTCTACTACTGGTGCAGTAGAATTATTTATAAACCTTTGAAGGGTATCATTAGTTATACTATGCAATATCGGGGGTGGAGTTACTTTAAGATCAACCCAATCAATGAAGTCAGTGTAGTCCGTTGCGGAGAAATTCAGCTTGGGTATTACTTATTATTGATGTATCCTCAACAGATTGGTGATTTCTTGACTTGAGAATTCGTCTTAAAGCCAATTCTCTAATAAAATGACGGTCGTCATTCAACATACTCAGAAGAATATTTTCGGGGTGTAGAAAATAAGCGTTTCGCTGAATTACTGGATCGATAACACACTTCAGTTCATCATTTAAGTAGCGCGAAAGTTCAATTGTCTTAAATACATGCAGAGCACCGTTTCTACAAGAAGAATGAACTTTTATCGAAAACCACATGGGCGCATAGACTCTTACAACAAATTCAATGAGAACCTTCAAATTGGACGATGGATTCTCTGTAGCAAGATACAGCCGCAACAACCGGTTAGCCTTCGTAACCCACCTGGCGTGGGATAATTTTCCTGGATTGCGATTTGCCAAATTCGGGGGACAATGGCCAGAGGTAACTGCTTGACATGCCTCATACAAATATTGTTGATCATTGCTGAGATCTTTTGGATCGACTTCTAAGGAATTGCCTTGTATAGGCTCAAAATTAGCAATTGGCAATTGCTCACAATTTTCAAGACATTTGCCAATTGGTCCAGAATATTCTTTGGGACCTGCAGTACCTCCGTCAAGATACTGGAACAAGTGTCTTAAGGGCAGTTCATTTGCATGTAGTTGGCAAATACACCACTGTAAAGGTTGCTTTAGTAGTGTTTCAAAGTACCTAATTGCACCATTTTTGGTGCCAGTATTGACAACAGTGCCATCGCAACCAATAACACTAAGTTGATTCAACACTATACCACTTGTAACACAAAAATCGTAAACACTTTGAGCGATCGATTTTCCAGTGCCAGAAGTTAAGGTAACATGACCTATATATATCGAGCCCGGTTCCTCAACAAGAGATATATGTTCTTCATTTATGGTTCTGCGATGAAAACGATTATCTATTTTCTCTTGGTATAATGTCTTATCCTTCCGTCCATCAAAGAAAATACTTTCTATTGGTTCAAGGGTAGCTGCAGGTGTGTTCCGGATGGAATCTCTGTTCTTCTTGCGAGCTCTCCTTACTTTATTTTCGTCAATTATCTTTGATGAATCTTCTCTTGTTATAATTCCAACATCTTGTAAGACTGCAGAAGCGATTGCGGCAGCTGATCTGTCTGAAATACCAAACTGGTCACAGACTCTTGCTAGTGTTGGAAGCTGTAGCATGTTATGACATATTTGCTTGTTTGAAATACAACCTGAGGTTCCTGCTGTTTCTAATGTGCTCTTAGTCGTAACATTTACATCGGAAATAATGTTGGATGAGCTGCTGGCTAGTGGTAAATTATTATTAGATGCTTATAGATGCTTATTGTTCCGTTCCTAGTTCTTAGACTTTCTTTCTTCCAGTTTTTTTTATTCGTGCACTTTCTGCAACATCAGTACCTCTGATAGCCATTCTTCTAACTGATCTTTGATCTAAAAGGAAATTTTGTTCTATAACAGGCACTTTTCGGGATTTTTCACATTTACAATTAGAAAATAGTTGACATTTGCATGCAGCAATGTCAAATAAATTAGTCTCACATGTGTTTTAAAAGTCGTAACTTTTAACTGATAATTATCATTACGACTTTTTTTAGGAAATCTTATAAGCTTTAAATATTCATCACGATACTTTTCCAACAGTTGAATTATACGTTCACGTGATACTGTAGGAACTGAAGACAGTTTCCAAACAATTTCAATTTTTTCTGCAACTAAACGAGATATTTCAAAAAATGTTGGCTCCTTTTTTGACGGCTGATTTTTGTCTTTTATGGAATGTCTTATAAAGGAGTACAGAACTAAAACGTCTTTGACCTTTGGCAACACCATGTAACTTAGGTCACTAGGAGGTCCAAAAATAGGGCAGTTCATTGTAGCTCTTGTAGGTTTTGTCATTTTAGCACTCAGTTTCACACGTTACTTTAAAATAATAAATCACAATCACAATCACTCAATACGTCGGCCGTAGCGACACAAAGATGCCTTGCTACTAACGAACGGAATTTAACATGCGCCACTACAGGCGGTATTCCCTGCTATTAATGGAAGGGGAAACGAGATTATGTGGCGTTTAAATACTTCAGAACTTATTAGTGATAAAAAATATAAAAATACTCATTTTGTTACAAAATATTGGATTGCTAGTATTTTGAGGTATGTTATATGATATAATAAAAAAAATATCGAATATTCTAAAAAACCAAAAATAGATATTTATTGTTTTTGTTCTTTTTTTTTGTGGGATCTAACCGTACGTATATGCACATTTTGCGACCTATTGGATTTAAAAATTTTGACTTTTATTTTTTCGGCCCACCCTACTGTGCATACATCCACGCAAGATTTCCACGCTAGACCATTTGTATTAAAATATGTGTTCATTATATCAAAAACATCTTCAATAAATCGAGTGAAGAAAAGTAATTGTGCTTTACCATCGATACCAGTTGACCCATCCAATTGCATACTAAGTAATTTCGGTTCGATCATTTTATTTATAACTGATTTTTCAATATCAACTAATATGTCACTGATACATCTACTCATAGCGTTATTTGACAAAGGAACCTTTTTTATTTCTTCTTCTGCTTCTGCATCAATAATTATTCTCACAACTGCTGTACAGGCAGGGCGAATCAAAGTTTTGCCAACAGTATGAGGCTTCATTTCTTTCGCGATTATTTCGGCGACTAAATAACTGGCCTCTTGAACACGCAATACATTTAGGTCTGGGAATTAAATTATTACCACACCAGGTAAATCCCATTTTTAGGCAACTGTCTTGATATAAACGAATTTCTACATTCTTTTTTAATGCAACATTTTTACGAGAACTTATTGATTCTGTTTCTGGTGTTTCAAGAGTCCTGGTTTGTTGATCAACGTTAAAAATAGTTAAACCGTCACTAATAGAGCTCTCAATTTTTGATGATTTACTAATGCTAATTAATTCCTTAGCTTTCCAACAAGTAACCACTTCCTGATCATTAGAATTTTCACATTTTCTTTTTTTAGTGAAAACGTTATTCATAATATTGAACGAAATAAAATAATAAACCATAGAAGTAAGTAAAATAGAAACATAAAAAAACAGAATTGTAATAAACAACCAAAATCCATTTTTTATTTAATTTAGTTTAATACTTTAATCCAATTATTTTAAGTAATTTCAATTTACTTATTAAAAAATATTGGGGCATATTTGTGGCGTACTTGCGGCACCCTAAGGTGCCGCGGCACATGCTTTGGGAACCACTGATCTAGGGGATAGAGCACGTTCATCAGAAATATTGAAACTATTATTAAACAAAATTATTACTGGTCCCTAACAGAACTACTACTGAGTAATACTTATTATAATAATAATAATAGTGATACTGAGACTAATAATATATTCTTTAATTCTGAATGATTTCATATATGCGATACTGCTGAAACACAAACATTTCTCAAAAACTTCAGAATAAGAAATACATGGGTGATGGATTTATGTGAGTGAAGGTAGCTCAATCATTTTTGGTTACCAACAAAATTATTAAGTCGTTGGGCGGTGGTCAACGTGTGCCACGTTATGCCGTTATTGTGCTGTTTTGTGCATTGAGTAGCATAGTTTTTGCTACTTAATTCAGCCAGTATTGGTTTCATGTGCGCGTAAGTGGAAATTACCGACATATACATATGTAGGAATGGACGGTTATGAAATTAACCTTTTTTCACTGACTTACTAGCTCATTTTACAACGTTTGGCCAAGTTTCGGCAAAATCAGCCATCATGTCTGGATGTATGAGTGTGTGTGTGGATGTATGTCAGTATCCACGATAACTCCAGAAGAAAACACCTACGTATTTAAAAGTTTGTATTTAAGCTTGTTTTCCTTTCGCTTGGAGCTGATTAGATTTTGGGAGAAATCCAGCGACGGATAGGGGATGTTTATTAGGGGCAGTTTTTGGTGTTATCAAATATTTCTAAAACAGCTGCGTATTGCAAAGATACAAAAATACCTAGGTATAGTATCGATTAATTATGTTCTATGCAATTTTTTGATACGACGCATAATTTAGCGGCAAAAAAAGTAGAATTTAATTTTTTCATTATCTGAATAACGATTAAGAATAAATTAAAAAAAATTTTATTAAAATTATTTCATTTCTTTTAATTTCCATTTTGTAGGTTGGAAGATGGTGTGGTGTTATACACCAGATATTTAGGATAATAATCTCTTATTGTAATACATTTCTAAAGAAACTACCCAACATTGGCAAAACAAACACAATACTCTATGTCAGATGGACGTATAAAACATCATGTCACATGGCCATTAATAGGCAAAGAGATGCCAAAGCCGCCCGTTTCTGTAAGATATAACACAATCTAAGCATTTTAATCCCAGTAAATTAATTTTTAGGCTTAATTCGCTTTATATCAAAATACTTTATAAAGAAAAGTTATGTCAAATTCTTTAAAAAATATCTTGCAAAAATTAATTGTTAGTCAGATATTGAAAAATAAATAACGCAGAAATTCTATGTTAATTGGGGTAGTCGGCCTATTTCCACAGTTTTGTTCGCTTTTGAACGCGACATTTCGGAAGCGGCCTCTGCTTCCGTCATGAGGCTGTCCTGCGAAGGACTGTTTTTCCGCACTTGAGTCGGATCAGGATAGCCTGATGGCAGAAGCAGAGTCCGCTTCCGAAACGTCGCGTTAAAAAGCGAACAAAACTGTGGAAAAAGACCGACTAACCCAATTAACATATAAACCACAGTTACAAAAACACTTACAATACAGAATTAGTAACTCGGTACGGCCCCGAATTATAACAACTTTTCAGAATAGCTTGAAACATCCATAAACAAGCTAGCGCTAGAGGAGAACCACCTAACCTCACTCTGCCCCATGCAAGTGCGGCAGAAGATACATAGTAGAGAGCAGTAGACTACTCAAGGTGAGAACTCAGGAACATAAGAGTAACATTCGCAAGGGCACCAGGAATCACCGAACATATCTAGAACAAAGACGCGAAGAGCTTAAGCGCAACACATCGGCGCAATAGGTTACGGCGCTACATGCGCAATAAACTACTACGCAACCACGAAAAAGTTTTATATATATATATATATATATATATATATATATATATATATATGTTCTAAAAAATATATATTGGATTACTCAGTGGCTCAGCGATAAAGGTGTCAGACTCACAACCCACAAGTCCGAATATGAGAGTAGTCAAGTGCTTGAGTAAAATCCGACTCAAGTGCGGAAGAACAGTCTTTCTCAGGACAACCTGATTACGGAAGCAGAGTCCGCTTCCGAAACGTCGCGTTAAAAAGCGAACAAAACCGTGGAAATAAGCCGACTAACACAATTAACAAATAAACCACAGTTACAAAAACACTTACAATACAGAAGTAAATGCTATCATAGGAATCGTTTAGTCCCTAAATTACGCGTCGTATCAAACAATTGCATAGAACATAATTAATCGATATGTTTAAGATCTACATGTTTATGTCGTTGAATTAGACAGTTCCAAAAAGTAATGCGCTAATATATTCCTCCGCTAAAGCTTCACTAAAATCAAGTCAGAATTCTGAAGAAAGCACGTTCCTGTCGTTCTGGAATATATACACAAACGCATGCACGCACATACCCAACCACACACAAGGCACGTACGCAACGAAAGCACGGACACACAGCCAAAGCACGCGCAATCACACACACGCACACACATACACACACACACACACACGCACGCACGCGCACGCACGCACGCACGCACGCACGCACGCACGCACGACGCACGCACGCACGCACGCACGCATCGCCACACACGCACGCACCACGCACGCACGCACGCACGCACGCACGCACACGCACAGCACGCACGCACAGCACAGCAGCACGCACGCACGCACGCACGCACGCACACACGCACACACACACACACGCACGCACCACACACGCACGCACCACCACACACACACACACACACACACACATATATATATATATATATATATATATATATATATATATATATATAATTATTGATATCAATCTTGACTATATTTCTGCTCTTCGAACGCTCGCTTTCGTCAGAAGGCTCACGCAATACTGTTTCCGCACTGATCGGCAGAAGCCGATGAGAGCAGAGCACGCTTCCGAACGCGGTAAAGGAACAAACGGAAACAACATAAAACATCAAGGAGACAGTACGAATACAGAATAGAACGGAGGCCGAAGTTAGAACAACTTCGAATAGTAAGACATCAAACAACAGGAGAGGAGAACACTAACTATATCCCATGAAGATGACGAGAGAGATTACAAAGACGAGCGTAGACGCATTCAGGTGAGACTCAGGACACAAGAGACGGAGTCAAGTGGACGAACGGATCACGAGCAAGAACAGAGACAGAGCGGAGACGAAGACGAGCACTCGGCAAGTACGGGACACGAACACGAACAAAGTACTGAGAAGAACTAAACAATAACAACAAGTACGAAGAAGAACGGAACGAGCAGTAGGAGCTACAGCAGAAAGGTGTCAGGATACAACCACGACAGAGACGAACTTGAGACGTAGTCAAGGTTAGACGAGATCGACTGCAGAGACGCGGAAGAACGAGCTAGAGACGAGACCGATACGGAAGACAGAGCACTCCAACGCGCGTAGAGAGACAGCGAGACAAGACGGAGAAATGAAGCGACAACACGATTAACGAGTAAGACAGCAGTTACGAGAAACACTACGAGAACGAGAAATGCAGTCGAAGGATCGTTAGTCCTAGAATACGCGACGACAGACAGAGACTGCAACTAGACAGAGAGTAGACGAGACGTGAGACGAGCGTTATGTCGTGAAATGGAGACAGAGTCAGAGACAAGTAGACGAGACGGAGACAAACCTCGACGAGAGCAGAGACGAGACGGAGACGGAGACAGAGACGAGACAGAGAGAGATCGAGACGAAGACGTACGACGAGACGGAAGACGGAGACAGACGACGCACGGCACAACAGACCACAGAACAACAAGGCACGACGCAACGAAGACAGCACAACAGCAAAGCACGGAGACGACACAGACGAACACACAACGAGACGAACAGAGACGGAGACGGAGCACAGGAGACAGAACAGACAGACGGAGACGAGACGAGACAACGAGACGAGACGAGACAGACACACGAGACGAGACGAGACGAGACGAACGGAGACGAACGGAGACGAACGGAACGAGACAGACAGACGAGACGGAACGAGACAGACGACAGACACAGACGAGACCTGAGAACAGAAGACAGAGACAGACAGCAGAGGAAAACTCAGAGACAGAGACAGAGACAGAGACGGAGACAGAGACGAGAGACGAGAGACAGAGACAGAGACGAGAGACAGAGACGAGAGACGAGAGACAGAGGAAGGAGACAGGAGACGAGAGGACAGAGACGGAGAGACAGAGAACGGAGACAGAGACAGAGACGAGAGAGACAGGAGACAGGAGACAGAGACAGAGACAGGAGACAGAGACAGAGACAGAGACAGAGACAGAGACAGGAGAGAACAGAGACGAAGGAGACAGGACAGAGACAGGAGACAGGAGCAGAGACAGAGACGAGAGACAGGAGACAGAGACGAGAAGACGGAGACAGGAAGAGACAGAGACAGAGACAGAGACAGAGACAGAGACAGACAGAGACAGAGACAGAGACAGAGACACGAGACAGAGACGAGACAGAGACAGAGAGAACGAGACAGAGACGAGAGACAGAGACAGAGACAGAGACAGAGACAGAGACAGAGACAGAGACAGAGACAGAGAGAGAGACAGAGGCAGAGGCAGGGACAGAGACAGAGACAGAGACAAGGTGAGAGAGATAGATATGAAATTTTACATCGATGAGTCATGCCCAACTTTATTTGAATCAAACTTTACATGGTTACTCTTAAAAAATTATAATTTAATTATTTCATTTCTTTAATTTTTTAAGTTAACATCTAGATGTCTATTAACCGCTGTTTGTCATGAGGTTTTAAACGTCTGTTTGTCATAGATTATTTCTTTGCTTTTACAAAGTTGTCTATTTTCGTAATAAAAGAGTTTGCATAATTATCCTAAAAAAATGGTATTAAAATTATTTCGTTTCTTTTAATATCCATTTTGTAGGTTGGAAGGTCGTGTGGTGTTCGACACCAGATATTTTTATATGCGATAACTGTCAATTAAATCATTGGTGCCTATTGTTAGTCTAGATTAGTACTAACCTTAGTTCAATAACTGTTGTACCTCTAATATTAAATGTATTTGAATATAATAAAGAGTATTTGGTAAGTGCTTTATATTCACTCACAGCAATATCACTATTTTATTATTTTTACAGGCGCACAGCTATTGATTATAATTATTAATTAATGCAGAACTGTTTCAAATTATTTAAAGGAAAATACATTTGTTTATTAACACAAGTGAATTCTTTTTGTCGAAATTATTATTATGTTAATTATTCTATCTTTAATATCACTTTCACTTTTCAATTTAGTCATTCACATTTTTTTATGAAGAATATTGTGTATAATGAAGAAAACTGAGACATTTAGATTAAAGTTATATTAAAGTATTTTTTTATTTTATTAATTTGTACCGTTATAGAGCAATCAATGTAGAAAACTCCATAATATATCGTTATAACCAACTACACCATAATTATTAAAAAATCAATCAACTATTAGCTTATAAACCACTTTAAACCAGCTGCTGAAAAATATGAACTAATTTACTCTTAGTTATATAATAAACAATTTACATAATAATTAAGGTAGCACTTCATCGAACATCCCTAAATTCCTTCAATAATAGGTCAATGTAACTTTATAAAACACATTCTCTTAAACGATTAAAATTTAAATAAAATGCAAAACTCTAATTTGCATAATTATACCTGGATCCACAAAATGTATTTGTGATAAATACAATTATTGTAACTGCCAAATTTGCCTAACACACAAAACCGGTTTTTTTACTTCAGAATATAATAAAATGTGTCAATAGGATTAAATAAATAATGACCTAATTTGCAAAAAAAAAAAAATGGATATAATTCGTCCTTGCAAACATTTAGACCGGTATTCAAACTTGATCTAATTCATTAGAGACCCACTTCTATGAAAAACAACAACCTCTCTGGTATTTCCGGGCTGTAAAAAGGTGCAACTATAATCTGTAGCGCCACTATTAATTAGCATGTAACCCCTTATACGATTCCAGCGGTATCCTCTTTGTAAGTTAGGCAAAAAAAGCATACACATTACACAAGCTCTAACGTTTCCTTGAACCTGAAAACAATTTCGATTGATCTGTTAATGCTAGATAACTTCGGAATCCATTATAGTATGAATATATTTTTTAGTAATTAAGTGATTGTATGAGAAGAAATGAATTACCATCAATCATATAAACGAGGAACTAAGTGAATGGTAATCTATGTAATTCGGCTTAATTAGTATAATAAACCGAAAGTAATATGTGATTAAATTTTTATTGTGCTCCATATATGTGAATACAATTACATCAGTGTTGGTGGTCCATCAAATTAATTCTAATGTCACAGCCTCACAGCACAAGACATAATTATATGGCAAGTATTTTTTAAGACATAGGAAGGGTTAGAATGCATATTAAAAAAAGTAACATTAATAAATATAATTTTTTTATTTCTCTTTGTATATAATTTGTATGGATATTGAATTATTGATGAAATTATATAATGCAAATAACACTGTAGTATTTTAAGAATTGCGACCGGTGGTGCACTTTGTTGAATTCTGAAATATCCAATTTATAAGATTTACAGCATTTAAAAATTGCACCAATAAAACATAAATTGTAATAAAAAGTTACTTCTTGGGTTCTGTAGTAGTATATTCGGCAGGTGCTTATAAAACAGTCAGAAACAGGTGCAAACAAACTTTTTTCTACTAGATTTTGACACGGGCTAGTTTAAATACGAATAAACCGGACATAGTTGACATTAGAAAACAATATATCTTTTTTTATCATTTTAATTAGGTTAACTTCTGAATGCAGTGCTTTTACTTTAGTATTAAGTAACATTTACTTTATAAATCCGGGTGTAATATTTTACAACTGGATGATGCTTAAGTTTAATTCGTGTAATATATAAGTCGTCTTTATTTTAAAGGAATAAATATAATTTGTCCAACACGGTTTCTGTACGTTATAAAAATTTCAATAATACCTGTTTAGTATAGTTGCATTTTAGATCACCAAACAATAATAAATTGGTAAATGTTAATTATGATGATAGGAATGAATGCCCTTTTCAACTTTTTAACGACCAGAACTTAATAAAATTAAAACATTGTTTATTTTCACATGTAAACAAATAGATATTTATGTAATAAGTGCAAAAGTGAGTGTTCATTGCACGCGACGTGCGTTTGCTAAAACCTCGAGTGCAATGTATACTTATTGCACGAGTTGCATACAATATTTAAAAAAAAAATTGTTTTACTAAGTGGCCATAAGTGTCGGTAAATAAAAAACTGTTTTATATTAATGTAACACAATATAATTATGATTTATCATTGTTAACGTGATGTATTGGATATTAAATATAAAGAATGCCAGTACCATGATTTCTAGTGGGGTGTGCATAGTTACATTCATTCATATTTTCAACAATATTTCTCATATTAAGCTATTTTTACTCTTGCACCTTTTTTCATTTCGTATCGGGTCTCTTGCGTACAGAGCATGTGCGTACATGACAAATTCAGAAGTACTTGCGTACATAAGGAAAAGAGGGATTCCCAGGCAAAAAAAATTGTTTTTAGATGGAGGTATTTGCGTACAATCTATAATGCCCTTTCAAAATGCATATTTTAATTTTAATTATTATCCCATTAAAACTTATTGGAAAAGGCTAAGCTTTCTGAGAAATGAGGGGTGGGTAATTAGTATTTACATTATTTCTGTCTTGCGATTGGTTCCTGTCTAATATCTAGTGGATATTAGGTATATGGTATATAATTGGCATTAATAGGGAACTTTCAATTTTTGTCTGCTTGCCTTTGAGTTAAATTTACGTAGTTTTAATTTCAACGCGTAATATGTCTCAACTAGAGATTATAGAAACGACGAAAAGAAAACCTTCAGCAATACTAGATGGATATCAGTATAGAAAACACCGTGAAAATAAAGAAGATGTAGAGAGTTGGCTGTGAAACTTAAAAACCTTACAAACCTTAAAAACTCGCGGCAATGAAGTTTTATCTGTTTCGGAGCACATTTGTCTGCCAAATGTAGCAGAAACAGAAGTGAAAAAGCATTTTGCTTCTGTGAAGAAACGCATGCCAGAAGAAGAAGAATCAACTTCAAAAATTAATAACGAAGAAATTGGGCCGCTATTCAATCGCGGTTACGAATTTATTACTGAAATTCCCACACTGTTTTCAGCAAGATCAAGTTTGAACCGCATTAGACGACATGCTCAAAGTAAGAAAATTGAGCATGTTAGTGCTGAAGAAATAATTCTTCCGGAAAAAACGAGTTTTCTACTATTCGACAATCAAGAAGATAGATTGTTTGTGTTTTCTAGAACCATCGGCAGAGAAGCTTCATCAACTTGTTCAGACTTTTTCATAGATATGACATTTAAATGTTGCAGCAAACAATTTAAACAGATATACACCATTCATGCTCACATTGGCAGCACTACTGAAGAAACTAGTATAATTCCAGTCATGCATGCTTTGATTAACAACAAAACTCGTCGGACTTATGAAAAGTTGTTTATTATAGTGAAGAATGTGGAAAAATGGAATCCGAAAATGGTATCCCTGGATTTTGAACAAACGGCCATTGCGTCTCTTAAAAATGTGTTTCGATTGGTTTGTATCAATGATTGTAACTTCCACTTTAATCAGTCTTTAGCGGAAAATACAGGAATTGGGATTAGCAACTAAGTATAAAGAAAATGATGAAATAAGATTAACTCTACGAAAGTGTGCTGCTTTATCTTATCTTCCAATCGAAAGTAGAAGATGGTTGGTTAAGTATACAGGAAGATACACCTACCCATGCAAAACTTTCCCAATTTTTTTATTATTTTGTAGAGCAGTGGTTAAAAAATCCCCACATAGCATTGAAAGACAGGAACTGTCATAATGAAAGACACAGAACAAATAATGCTGTCGAGGGATGGACACGGCTTTTAAAAAATAATACTCTTACAATCAAAGAACTTATTAAAAAATTGAAAGAAGATACTGAGTTCGCTGAGGTTATTTTCAAACGAGCCCATTAAAGCTTGTTGGTAAAAGAAGGAAAAAAAAGTATGTACAGGTAGATGCTAGGATTAAAAAGACTGTTCTTATTTTTTACAGTACTAAAGATGTACAAAAATGAAAACTCTTGCCTATATTGCTAAGTTTGAATAAAAAAACACAAAAATACAAAAAAATTTGAAAACAAAAAAAAGTAAAAAAAATATTAACTTTAACTTTTAAACACGCCAATGTATAGAATTAGTTTCTTGGTTCGGTATTTAAGAAAATAACTTTATAGGTTGGCAGTCCTAAGCCTGGACAAAGTGTGAAGGAAAGTTTATTCTTACATTTTATTATTGCTGTTGTACCCAAATACCTCTATTTAAAAAGGATTTTTGTTTACCTGGTAATCTCTCCTTTCCTTGTGTACGCAAGTGCCTCCGAATTTGACATGTACGCAAATGCTCTGTAGGCAAGTGCCCCATAATCTTTTCATTTAACTGACAAACCATAATAATTTTTAATGAGTAGGTAAGAAACCTGAAATGAAAAACGTAATATATTGTAATATTATATTAGTTATACAATAACTTGATTACGTTTCTCCTAATTAAACAATATCAGTTCAAAAACTGAAATGAAAGCTAAAAATCTAAAATCTTCATTTGTACAAGTGAAGTTTTAGTTCCCTTGTCAATTCACATTTTGTAGTGATCCTGAAAATCCTTTCAATAAATTCTTCTATCCTAGTAAATAATTTCTATCAAAACTTATTTCCTTCCGCAACTGTAATATAATTGTAAAGAAATGTTATCAGTTGCACACTGCTTTCCCACCCCCTTCAAATTCCCTATAAACACCCGACCGCCCGCATCCTAACATCACTTCTAGTAATATTCCTAATATTATTATTTTTGTTAATACCCTGAGTTACGAGAACCTTAATCATTATTATTATTCCTGATTGACAACCTGTTGTTACCAGAATTCCACCTGTTAGTATAATCTGCCTGTTACATTAAATCTACGTTGCCTAATATCCTCAATTATTAATCCCTATTCTTTTGCTATCCAAATCCGATCTCATCTCCCTTCACCTCCAAATTGTTACCAAAAGCAAACTTTACTACGGTCTTCTTTGAGTTAACATCCCGAGGAGAGTATATAAAGATTTCCAAGGGAGAGACGTATGTATTATTGACGGAGATCACGCCTCGGATAAATAACTACTTGCCGAAAAGGATACTAGACTAACATAAAACTAGATTATCAACCATGTTACGGTACAAACTGGCAGTAAGACGAGGTAACAGATAAACTTAGCTTTGCACAACTAGCCAGCGGTCGGGTGTGAGCCAGATGTTAATTAATTTTGCGCACGATGGAATAGCATACCATACATAAGTCAAAATAGGGGTTGAAATCGTCATAAAACCGGAAATGAGCGCCAGGATATTTGAAATGTCACAACTCATAATAGGGGAAGAAACGTCTAATTGCGATAGTTCACAGCTCGCTCCAAATACCCAAATAACTTGCTTACTTATACGTAATTTCCACAGGCGGCCCCTAGCAGATCGCTCGCCAACCTGGAAGGCTTCAAAACGAATATTTACACACTTAAATAAAACAGTAGCGTGCCACAAAAAATCAATCAGTTCTGTGATAAACGAACATTAATCGCTTGTCTGTTACGTTAATCCAATATCTCAAAGTGTAAAATAATTTCACCTCGCCAAACAAAAATATAGTAATAATAAAAAACGCTTTAACTATGTACACAATCGTTTGAAATCGAATTCCTCAAATTACTTTTGATTATGCTCAATTCATAAGCAAAACAAGAAAGAAAATTGCAAAATTAATCGGCCTTTAAATGTACGTTAAAGTTAAATCGACCTTTGAAAACTTTCGGCCGTGTTTCTTTCATTCAAACTAAACTCGATATAATTACGTTAATTTAGTGAACAAATTAAGTAATAAACACGAAAATTGCTGGTCCTTCGACGCTATGTAATCATTGGTTCACAAAACAAATATAAGTCCAATAACCTAAATAAATATAATGTACCGGGTGGCCAGATAAGAACGCAAAGTGCCGTTTTCCGGAAACTATTCGTCGTAGAGAGTTGCGGTAATAAATTTTATTACTATGGTGGCCAAATAAGACCGTGGAAAACATTTTCAAATTTGCAAGATGACCGCTAGGAGGCGTAACCGCCGTCCTAAACTGTTAAAGTGATTTTTACTGAAATCCACTATATACTTTTTAAAGCTCAGCTTTATTCGGGTAATTTTTGACGTATCTATTAAAATAAAGTGGTGGGGCGTGATTCAGTGATTTTTTTTAAATAAACAGCTGTAACTCCTAAACGACTGAACTGATTTTAATAAACTTAGTCTCGTTGGAAAGAGCATGTATTGCTCCATCAAGCACATCTCAACTGTAATATGCCTAATTTTTAGTCATACCACTAGAGCGCGTTTTTTGATGCGATATCAAAAAATTTCAAAATTCTCTAAAAAATTAAATGCAAAAATATGACTTTTTTTCATAAAAATTTTAACTGTAATATGTTTAATTTTTAGTAATGGCGCTAGAGCGCGTTTTTTGGAATACTATCAAAAAAATTGAAAATTCTCTAAAAAATTAAATGCAACAATATGACTTGTTTTTTCATAAAAATGAGAAGAAATCATTCCTAAATAGGTTAGTGAAAACCGCATCTCGATATCTTATTCATACCCTAAAATATCGAAGAAAGAACATTTAGTTGTTATAAAATTTGAAAAAGTCGATATTACACCGGTATTTATTCTCATTTATTTGTCTTTTTTCAAGATTCAATGAAAAATTTCAACATTTTATAATTTTTAAATAATAAAAGTTTTCATAATTTCAAAAATTAAAAAAAAACATGTAGGGGCATAATAATCAATGCATACAATATGCAAGTGCTGAATAAGTAGAATATTACGAGTAGGCCATTGCGAAAAAACAAATACCTAAAATCAACTTGTAAACAAATATTAAAATTTGACATTGTAATTTATGTTTGTTGCACAATTAAGTCCTTAAAACTACCTATAATGTCTTTTACAAATAATGAAGCTGTTGATATGATTGCGGTATATTTTGAATGTCTTCAAAGTGCGGTATTGGCTAAAAGAGTATACTTAGCTCGATATCTAGATCGGCGTCTGCGCGATGCGAGAATATTTCCGCGTTTAGTGCAAAATTTGCATAATACTGGAAGCTTTCGACCAAAGTTGCGAAGAGACTCGGCTAGAAGAATGGAAGACTACTATTCAAAACATTTTAAAAGATCATAGGTAAGTCCTTATGTCACTGAAAATACCGCTTTACATGTTTCACAATGTATTTGTAATTTCAAATTTATAGAATGCACCCGTATCGTATAGTTTTAGATCAAGCATTACATGACGAAGACTTTGACCGACAGATAGATTATTGTCATTGGATGTTGGACATCATCAGGGAAGATAGAGAATTTTTATCCGAAATTATTTAGACGGATGAGGCCACTTTTAAAAGTAATGCATAATATGCATTATTGGTCCGACACCAATCCTCACTGCTTGCATGAGGTCCAACATCAAAGTCGTTGGAGTGTTTATGTGTGGTGTGGCATCCTGGATGGAACTATTATAGGTCCCTATTTCTTTGATGAACCACTAAATGGTGCCGTGTTTCTTGATGTTCTGATAAACCAATTGCCTATTTTATTAGAAGATGTGTCCTTGAAATTACGGTAAAATATGTTATTACAGCTAGATGGTTGCCCAGCACATTCTTCAATAAATGTGCGAGAACACTTAAATTTAATATATCACCAGAGGTGGATTGGGCGAGGAAGTCTATTTCCTTGGCCAACCCGATCCCTAGACTTAACCTGTTTGGATTTTTATCTATGGGGTCGGTTAAAAGGTATTGTTTACGAAACTCCACCAACAACGAGAGATAACATGAAAGTACGAATTCAAGAGGCCATTCGTTGCCTGTCAAGATCAGAAGTTGAAGCTGCTGTAATGTCCACGCATGAGCGGTTCCAACAATGCATCGAGATCGATGGGAGACAATTCGAGCATTTAAGTAGGCATTAAGCAGGTATTTGATGCCTACTTAATGCCTACTAAAGTAGGTACTATTGCACAATCGGTCCTCTTTAGAGCCATAAATAAAATTAATAAAGGAAATCCGCAAATTTGGAATAATGCCTTTCAAAAATAAACATTATTCTATTATTACATTTAATTTTGAAATTATGAAAACTTTTATTATTTAAAAATTACAAAATGATCAAATTTTTCATCGAATCTTGAAAAAAGACAAATAAATAACAATAAATTTTATAATGACTAAATGTTCCTTCTTCGATATTTTAGGGTATGAATAAGATATCGAGAGTTTTCACTAACCTATTTACGGATAATTTCTTCTGATTTTTATGAAAAAAAAATCATATTGTTGCATTTAATTATCTAGAAAATTTTACAATTTTCTGATATATCAAAAATGGCGCTCTAGCGGTATTACTAAAAACTAGACATATTAATGGTAAGATGTATTTCATGGAGCACTAAATGCTCTTTCCAAAGAGACTAAGTTTATTAAAATCAGTTGAGCCGTTTAGCAGTTACAGCGGTTTACTTAAAAAATCACTAAATCACCCCTTACCACCTTCTTTAATAGATACGTCAAACAAAAATTACTCGAATAAAGCTGGGCTTTAAAAAGCATATAATGGATTTCAGTAAAAAATCACTTTAAAGTTTAGGACGGCGGTTACGCCTCCTGACGGTCATCTTGCAAATTTGAAAATATTTTCGACGGTCTTTTTTTGGCCACTTTAGTATTAAAATTTTTTACCGAAATTCTACGACGAATAGTTTCCCAGAAACAGCACTTTGCGTTCTTACCTGGCCACCTGGTACATTATATTTATTTAGGTTATTGGAGTTATTTTTGTTTTGTGAACCTATGTTTACACAGCGTCGAAGGACAAACAACTTTCTTATTTATTACTTAATTTGTTCATGAAATTAACGTAATTATATTTAGTTTGAATGAAACAAACACGGCGAAACAGCAGATTGCATTCTTATCCGTCCACCCGGTACATAAAACAAATAATAATACAAGAACAGAAGAAACTCAGAGATAATGTAAATGTAAAAAGAAACGGCATCAAACAACTTGCTTAAATTTGGCTGGTACTCTAGCTATAGTATGCTACGAATCGCCTTCTAATAGACCTATTCTAATTGCAATATAAATGTTTGTCAATTTTGTATAACATTAAGAAAATTACACTTCAAATAAATTTGGCGAATTCTCTGCATGAAAGCACTGGCCTTATAAATTTAGTCAACAAAATTATCGAGAGTGACCCGGGAAAAGAGAATCCGTGAGTTCATGCATTTATTTTATACCTAAATAACATCATAATCATAAAGAGAAAAAAACGCCCAAAATTTTATTCAAATTTCGTCAATCACTACATCCAAGAAAAACACAAAAATTAACTTAGCTGCAGAGGTCCTTTGGTTACACAGAATCTGGGACGGACTATAACCTCGACGATACGGTTTGCTGCTGGGGATGTTTGCGATATTAAGCAGCGGTGGACGGCTGCCTTATGCTCCTGGAGTTGCTTTAGTCGATTTTCAATTGATCGTGTAAGTTAATCTCTACATTCACACGCAATCAGTTCACTTAACTTTATTTGCTTTAACTATACTCCTCAAGCGAAACTATTACAGCACTTTACTTATTCACTTTATATCAATACTATACAAGCTCGGGTTAATTCTTCTAATTCTTAGTTACAGAAAAAATTATTTATTTAGCAGTAGGTTATTTTTTTACGAGCGCACTGTGAACTTAATGTTTGTAACCTTGGAACGAACGTATTTTTAGGCAAAGAAAAGCAAAGTCTTCTCCAGAGGAAAGCGTGACCACTAGTACTTAACACTCACCACTATTCTGGATCTCGATACATTTAATCCTAACGTCACAATAGATTGGCGTCGTAAAGGTTGAACAATTATATGATCCCTTAATGGAATTTTGGAAGATGAAGAGCACCTTTTAACGGGAGTTCTTTCTACAGGATCCTAGTCAACGTTGTTTCGTAGAACCACCTACATCGCCGTAGCAAAATGTACGCTTCGACGCCTGTACTACAACTGCTTACATAAAAACTTCACTTTCGGCCACATTAGTTTTCTAACCACCACCACTCTAATGTGCCCAAAAAACTGAAATATTCCATTCAGCGCATACACGGAGCCTAAATTCGAAAAACATCGGGAGAGATTGCTTTGTCAGCAAACCTGTTTCTACTCGAAATTTGATATTTAATGAAGTGAAATTTTCATTCAAAATAGCCCTTAATGCTCAATGTCCTTATTAAACCCAACCTCTTATCAATCGAAATTTTGCCTATCTGGCGGCTAACTAGAACTTTTGCAAGAGATGTACCTTACAATGTAATATGTGAATACATTATTTAATTATTTTTTTTATATGACGCATTCCCAACCAGATTTAACCAAATTAAAATGCAAAAGCATTGATTTAAACAAAACTATCACTATATGCAAATACACTAACGAATGTTTCCTTTCAAAATTCTAGTAAGAGGATTTCCCTAAATATCGATACCAAAATGTAAATCACATTTTCCTTTTTAAACTTCCATCTTACTACGATCAACAACCGAAACTCCATTTTCGTATTAGAAAATGCAAAAAAAATTCGCAAACCTTTAAATTTAAATTGCGCAAGCGACAAAAGGAAACGTTACAATCTAAAAGTTTCTCCCATCATTCATATGTTATTACATCTCATTACGAGAATCTACACCCCACTCAAAACGGTCGGTACTAACAGATAATTTTACAAATTCGGAATTTACCGGCGCAATGACAACCACCACTACCACCCAGTACCACAAATACTCAAGTCTACACCACCTATCTGTACCACCACTTGGAGTTCCCTTACATCTCTCTAACCACCAGCACATTAAAATTTCCTCTACCAGTAAACATCAGGTTCACCTGAACCAAGTAAGCATTAAACTAGACTGATCCATTACGAACTACCATTCATTATTTACCAAATTACCCACTCATCAGACGTAATCATTGCAAACACCCTGTAATTATATTTTAGTCAATTATAACTCTAGTAAGTGAAAATTTACTACACATCTACTCAATTTGTATTCATTTACGTACTACAACATGCCAATGACAAATTACCATTGTAAATTGCATTTTCATTGTTAAAGAATTCAATTGTGAAAAATACGTTTAATAAGCTCTTTTCTATCATTTATTTATCCGTATTATAACCATTATTCTCAACTTTTAGATTAATAATACTCATTTTGCTACCTGTTAAATAATTCTACCCTACTCATTATACTTCAAACACGTAATTTATTTCAAAATTTAATTAAAAGCAAAGGAATTCTCACCTTTGACAAGGGAAAACTTGCAATCGTATTGCACAGAGTTCACTGGATCCCTTGTAAGTGTTTTCATCACAATAAACCCGGTCATTTAGCACATGTTCTTTTAATTATAATAATTTTAAACGGCAGCACCAGACCTAAACCGCAGTAAATGACTACGGGTGATCTCAGCAGTGGCGTCCCTAAATTCAGCGGATAGCAACATCACCGGAATAATTATTAATTTACGTCGTTGTTATAATTCTTTATTATTAAGCCGAATAGTATAAATTTTATTTCCTTCTCTAGGGCTTATTTCTATTTTATTGACCTAAATAAATTGTGACAAACTAATATATTTTCAATTAATAAACCAAGACAAAGAGTACACCAAAGTAGTGCAGACTGCGAACTCCCCTGGGAGTTTAAACAGAGGACAGGGAATTAATATTTAAAGTTGTAGAGCTGAAGGGGAATACAATTTTATAAACATTTCTAGTTTTGACGATAATTTAAAACACTTAAATAACTAAAAACTGTTCTTTCTTTATGAACGCAGAAAAAGGGTTTAGATTCTAACTGTGATTCTAAACAGACTAAGTTTGCCTTAGAAGGATAAATTAGGAGATGTTGAACTGCCAAGAAATGGCTACCAACAGCTACTTTAAATTTTTTGGTCTCATAAGTGATTAGAAACCAGGACACTTAGGTCACATATGAAATAAGAACACGTAATGAACGACTCTTCTTAAAACTACATTGGTGATCACAAAGGAGTTTGTTAGATTGAAGGAAATAATGTAGCGTGCGTGCGTGCGAGCGTGTCTGTGTGTGTGTGTGTTTGAATGCGCGTGTGTGCCGATTGTGTGTGTGTGTGTGTGTGTGTGTGTGTGTGTGTGTGTGTGTATGTGTGCATGTATGCATGTGACTGTGTGCCCATGGGCGCGCGTGCGAAGGTGCTCCCGCGTGTGCATATGCGCATAGTACGCGTATGTACGTGTAAGAGTGCCCGCGTGCGTGCGCGCGTGCGTATATGCTTGCATGCCTGTGTGCGTATATGCATATGTGCATTTGTGCGGGTGAGGGACTTTGAACAATATTCACAGCACCTGAAACACTGTACGTTACCATTTATACATACCTTTTATCACAACCTTACACTAAAGAAAGAAGAAAATAAATGATACTTAATAGAAATTATTATTATTATGTTTTAAATCTTAAGTTTTGTAGCGTAATTAAATTTTTCTTCTTTTAATAATTTTGAATAATCCTTAGTTGTAATCTTTAACAGGGTGTTGTATAAATAATTCACCCATCTATGATTAAATACTTCCAGCCCAGAGCTATAATTAGCTATGGAAAATAATGGATAACTAGAAGATTTTATGTCACTTTGCTCGTCGGTAGATTAATAGGTCCGGGTTCAATAACATTTGCTTTGCTTGTTAACAAAAATATATTTGCTTAGATATTTTCGTTTTACGAAAAAAGGTGTTGCTTCAAACTTGAAAATAAATAATGTAATCTCGGACGCCAATTTGTTTTTAAAGAACAAATAAACCTTAAAAATAGAAAAATCACAAAAACTCATGAAAATAACAAGTAAAAAATAATGACAACAATGAGTTTTATTACGATACTTAATTTGGATTATAAGGATGGTCTCTTAAAAACTAATGTTAGTAATTGTTAATTAACTGCCTTAAACTATAATGCGAATTAATTAACAATATGATATACCTGAAGTAATTTCTTTTATATTTTGGGTGTCACTGGAACTTCAGCAGATAAGGAATACTGTCGACTCACCACCTTAAATTTATTGCGCAATTTTAATGGAAGTTGAAGTAAACATTAGATTAATATGCTGGTAATTCCAAATATACAACAATTTCTATATAAACCTCCAT
Organism: Vesta saturnalis; assembly: GCA_036346205.1. Taxonomy (NCBI): domain Eukaryota; kingdom Metazoa; phylum Arthropoda; class Insecta; order Coleoptera; family Lampyridae; genus Vesta; species Vesta saturnalis. Next base: position 67,136 of record JARFJB010002210.1, on the reverse strand, counting down.
CCAAACTGAATTGATTTTGCATGGTTCAAAGTAAAATTTGGTAATTGAATTCCCACTTCGTATTAGCAAGGCTATTACATCTTCTTGCAAAGTTAACGTTAAAATATAATTAAAGCCAAAGAAAAATAAGTGGTAATAAGTAGTATAACTAGAGTTGAGTTGCCATATAAATGTGGCACTCTAAATAAAGAAATTAAACAAAGTGAAAAAGGCTTCTACTTAAACACGTAGTTCAAGAAATGGATCACGGACACTCAAAGTAACCTTGCGCAATGACCACAAATAATTCAAAGCTAGGAAATGATGTGCTGTGCATAATAATTGAAATAATTTAGTAAAAGAACTAAATGGGGATTTTACGCCAATAATGTATGCAACTAACGCTACACGAAATGCACTTGAGTTGCCAATAAGAACGTTAATTTTAAACATACATAAAAGGTTTGTTAAATAGTTTCTTAACTTGCTCTATATTATTGTTATTTCACCAACTGTAATGTTATAGTGATATAAAGACATTTTCATATCAAATCGTTCAAAATTCTCTAGTTTATAAATTCAATATATTAGTGTGAAGATGTTCACCATAATCCTAATGACATTTTTATTTCAGCTAAACTACCAAAAGAATTCAAACAAGCAAAAGTAATTACAATTTTTAAAAAAGGTAAACCAGCAAATGAAGCTTCCAGCTATCGGCCCATTTCGCTCCTGAGTGTTTGCTATAAGGTTTTGGAAAAGATGCTATTCAACGAATTTACCAAAGTGTGTAAGGTGTACTACCAGCAGAGCAAGCTAGTTTTCGCCCAATCAGAAGTTGTTGTGATCAGGTTTTGTCATTAGCAACTCACATCGAAGCCGGTTTTCAAGAACGAAAGAAGACTAGAGTTGTATTTGTTGATCTATAAAAAAAGCAGCAATTGTAAAACTTTGAATAATGGATTGCCACAAGGTATTGTTTTGTCTCCTCTCTCTTCAATTTGTATACAAGCGATATCAAAAAAAAAAAAAATTCGCAAAGGTATATTTATGCAGATGATATTGCACTGGCTTACCAACATCAAGATTTTGATATAGTAGAAAAGAACCTTAATGAAGACTTGAAGGGAGGGCAGGGCCCAAGCGACCTCGGTCATCGAAAGTATCAACTTTCTGATTCACTACTGCAACTTCCGCGGTATCAGGTCTAATCTTAATGCTATTCACCAACATCTTGAACACTTACAACCTGATATATTGTTTCTATCTGAAACACAAGTCTCCTCTGAAAGCTCCGAGTCACCCGACTTGCAATTTCCTCAATACCATCTTCACTCTAACTTTCGATATAAAGGAGGTGTATGTGCGTACATCAAGGATAGAATTGCTTGCAAGAGGGTTTCTTCCTTAGAAAATAAAAATTTTGACGTGATTTGGTTTAAACATTCTGGTCCTAATTTTGTGAAATTCTACTGTTGCATTTATAGGTCTCCTAATGACAGCAACTTTCAAGACTTCTTCGATTACCTTAGTATGAAAGTTGACTATCTCCTGTCTCAGTTTCCATCTTGCGATATCTCACTTGTAGGCGATTTCAATGTTCATAACTCTAATTGGCTTCAATTTTTATCTACTACAAATCCCGCTGGTCATAGTGCAGAAACATTTGCTATTTCATGTGATCTCACACAAATGATTTCTGAACCCACAAGAATCCCTGATAACCCTAACCATACTCCACATCTTCTAGATCTCTTTCTTACATCAAACCCTCTTGTTTATAAAACTTCCGAAAAAACAGTACCGTGTAGGTCATTCACGTTCTAAACCCTGGTTCAATAGGGCTTGTTCAGATGCAATATATTTAAAAAATAAATGTTACATTAAATGGAAATCTAATAAATCGGTTGACAGTCATGTAGAATACGTTGGTGCTAGAAATATCTGCAAAAGTGTCATCACTAAAACTAAAAAGTTGTTCGAACAACGAAAATGCAATTAACTAGCTACATCTCCTTTAGGCAGTCGTAAATTTTGGTCTTTAGCAAAAGCCATTAGTAAAAACTTTCGAACATCTTCATTCCCCCCCCCCCCTGACATCTATTGACGGATCGGTAGTTGCTGATTCTGTAGACAAAGCCAACGTTTTTGTGGATTTGTTTGCATGAAACTCGTGTCTCAATGATTCTGGAAAAGATGTGCCCATAGTCAACTCTTCTTCATACATTATGAAACCAATTCATTTTCGGTACAAGCTCTTGGAATCGATCATCAGTAGGCTTGATCTCAATAAGGTGACTGGCCCAGACGGTATGCCAGCTATTGTCTTAAAGAAATGTTCCCCCGAACTAGTACCAGTCCTATCTAAGCTCTATACGATCTCTATATCTTCTGGGGAATTCCCTTCATCATGGAAGTTAGCAAATGTTCAACCTATTCCCAAAAAAGGTGATAAGACCGATCCCTCAAATTACAGACCAATTGCTATCACTTCCATTTTGTCTAAAATCATGGAAAAAGCCATCAATCAGCAACTGCTCACGTTCCTTGAAACTAACAAACTCCTTAGTGACCACCAATATGGGTTTAGGCAAAGTCGTTCAACAGGCGATCTTCTTTCATATGTGACACAAGTTTGGAACAATACTGTAAAGCAGTCCGGTGAAACAGTTGTAGTCGCTTTAGATATCTCAAAGGCATTTGACCAAGTTTGGCATAAGTGTTTACTTGCCAAACTCACCTCGTTTGGGTTAAATGATACGCTCATCAACTGGGTTTCTAGTTTCCTTGATAAAAGACGAATACGTGTCGTAGTTGATGGCTTTTTTTCAAAAGAAGTTAGCATTCACGCGGGCGTACCACAGGGATCCGTTATAGCGCCTACGCTTTTTCTGCTGTACATAAACGACCTTATTTCTTCAACAACTAACCCCATCCATTGCTTTGCTGACGATAGCACTCTTCACTGTAATGCATCTCAGTCTACTCATAGTGATAATCCACCTTCTATGTCAAATCAAGAAATTAAAGCTGAAATGGCAAATTCAATCAACAAAGACATTCAACGTATTCTAGAATGGGGAGGCAATAATCTAGTTAAATTTAATGCTAACAAAACTCAGTGTTGCCTTATGTCCGCCAAAAAAAATCGATCATTTCCTGTTGTAAGTATGAATGGCTCAGTTCTTAAGTTTTCAGACTCTATTACTCTGTTGGGTATGACTGGGTATGATTAGGCTTATAAATGACCCGTCCTTAACTTCTCACATACAGTCCCTTGAGCATAGAAGGATGGTTTCAGTTCTTTCTTTGTATTATCGTTATTACAACGGCTATTGTACTGGTGAATTACATTCTTTGATACCATCTCCGGCTATCTTTGCGAGAAACACTCGGTTCGCTCATTCACATCATCAGTATGCAGTACAAATCTCCACTTGTCGTACCAAACGGGCGCAATCCACATTTTTCTACACGGCTTCTAAACTCTGAAATGATCTCCCTGGTTCCTGTTTTCGTCTCACTTATGATATGAGAAAATTTAAGGTAGCTGTTCATAGGCATCTATTGGCAATTCATTATCCCTCTATCCATCCTCCTAAGTGTTCCTGAGTGCTTTAGCACGATAGGCCTTATTTAGCCTGTTCAGGTCCACAATCATAAAAAAAAAAATATATTGAATGAATATTTTCAAGAATGGCGAGTCTGCCCAAATGAATCTAAAACTGAAGTTACTTGTATTCATTTATGCAACAATCAGAAAAATAGAAATCTGAATGTTTCCCTAAACGTAATTCGTCTACAACATAATGTCACTCCATCGTATCTTGATATCACATTAGATGGTTCACTAACTTACAAACATCATCTAGAGAAGCTTAGGCAAGAACTTAAAACAAGGAACAATATTTTATTGAAACTTGCAGGTTCAAGTTGGGGAGCGAATGCGACTACATTACGAACATCAGCTATAACAATTGTTTATTCTACGGCAGAATATTGTTCTCCAGTATGGTTGAATAGTATTCACGTGAGGAAAATCAACGAACAATTAGACACCGCAATACGCATCGTAAGTGGAACCATTAAATCCACACCAACATCCTGGTTTCCAGTATTGTCACATATTTTACCTCCTGAGCTCCGTAGAAAAAATTCAATAAAAAAATTACGGTTGAAATATAAGGATTTCAAAAACGAATTTCCAATTTGAGAAAATCTCCAATTAACATATTAATATCGAGAAAACCATTTTGGAGGGAAATTCAACACATTGACGAGTTTTCAATTAAAGAAGAGTGGAAAACAAGTTGGATAACTTCGGACGTAACGGATAACGAACTGATTGAAAATCCTACTCAAATGGTGCCAGGTTTCAATCAAAAGAAAAATATGGCGTCAACTAAATCGCATACGAACACGACATGGAAGATGAAATGATATGCTTTACAAATAGGGAATTTTGGAAAGTTCTTTATGGTAATGAGCCATTGGGAATGAAACAATTAGTCATATTGTGGAAGACTGTCATCTCACAAAATTTAAAGGTGGATTCCCTGATATTCATCTTATTACACCAGCTGCTTTTGATTGGTTGAAAAATGTGAAACTTTTATAATATTTTTACGTGTCTGTACGAATGCGAGAATCATATTAAAGTCGGCTATAGTAGTTTAATATAACTGTTTAACATTTCACTGTATCATAAGAATAAATGAATAAATAAAACAAAAAATTATGAGTTTTCCGAGAAGGATTACGGTTTATTTACTTTATATTTATTTATTTATATGCATAACCGCGTTTTAATTGAATAATGAATAGGGAACAGGGAACTTTATAAATTATTATTAATTTTTTTATTAAATACATATATAAAAAGTTTACCTCGAGTACGATTTGATCCTATGACTACTTATAATATAATATAAGTAGGTGGCCGCATTTTTATCTTCGACGACTTAAAGTGGATTATTGTTGGACGTATGTTTTATTCTGTATTATAAGTATTTTGTATCTGTGGTTTCATATTAGTTGAGTTGATTGGCCTATTTCCATAGTTTTTGCTTTTAGAGAAACGTCGCGCTCTAAAAGCAAAAACTGTGGAAATAGGCCGATCAACTCAACTCACGTATACTTTAGTTGTAATGTACAGGGTGGCCAAGTAATAATGCGAGGTACTGTATCTGGGAAAGTATCCATCGTAGAGGCTTGCGCAAAAAAAAGTTATAACTAAAACGGCCAATACAAAAACTTGGAAAATATTTTCACCGTAATGTAATGAACGGTATGGCAGAAGAGACGGAAAGGAAGTTACTCAAGCGTCAAACCGTGTTGTGTTGCGCACAAAACTTAAACCGTGCTATACTATACACAGATGAGTATGTAGACTAAAGTGAAAATATCGAAATATAAAGAAATTTAATTATTGAAAGACAGAAGAAATGCTTAAAGATACTAATGTAATGTAAACATGTTTATCAAGAATAATGCAATTTCGAAACTTAATTAAGGTAACGATACTCAAAAATTGAAATCAAGTTAAGGTAACGATAGCCAAGAATTGGTACGTTACATTCTGACGAAATCGTTCTGTGCGATTTTGTGTCCTATTCTCAGTTTTATCGAACGTTGACACAGCTGAATAACTGATGGGTAATACTAATCCTTAAGCTGTTTGTTCTGTGATAACTGACGCTTATGACTATGGGTCAATTAACACTCCTAATAGCTGATGTTCCACGAATAGATCTCTTACTTGCACGTTGCAAGTAATACTTCTTGATCTTTTGCTCCTTCTGGGAACATCTGTGTGGAGAGAAGTCTGTTTGTACCTAATATGTGATTTGAACGTAAAAATGTGCATACGTATACATGACAAAGAGGTGAATCTAAAAGTATGATTGACTTGATAGTGTATGATGAACGCATTAGAAACCTGGTGACACAAAATGCGCAGATCGGACCACCTTTTGGTTGTATCAAGAGTGTGTTTAGGGTAAAAGGAAAGCAAACGTAGTGCGAACGTCCAGAATTAGGGTACACAAACTAATAGATAATGGTGCGAGAATGAAATATACACATGCTGTGAGTTAAAGAGTTGAATGTGAATGAAACAGTGTGGAACGAACAAACAAAAGGCGCTGACGTTGAAAGTGCATGCATAAGATTGTCAATTTTGCCGTGCGAATATGTGGAAGAGCGACAATAGGTAGAAATGTGCTTGGTGGAATCTATCGGTAAAATAGGCAGTATGTAAGAAAAGTGGCTGTGGAAGGAGAGAAAATGCAGAATAATTTTGAGGGAAACAAAGACTCTTCTGTAAATGGGTCAAAAACACAAAACGTGGCCCAAAACAGAAAGCTTTGATTTTGATGTAAAGAAATGGTGGCCAGAATATCGGAAAACTGTACAGTAGTGAGGAAGATAACACTTAAGATTTAAATAAGTAGAATGTAGAAGGAACGGTGAATGAAACTGAGAAGGATAATGGGATAAATATTTATCTACAATTTAGATCTTATGTTTACTCACTTCTAACTACGGCATTTAAAGCATATTTTTAGCTCTAGTTATGTCAAAAATAAGATAATGTCTTTGTCTACTTAACCAACAGTAGCTAATCTAGAAAAACTGAAGCGCGTTACACTGTTACCAACTTTGGCGAATTTAAAAATTTCTGAGTTTTTTTTTAATACAACACCCCATATATTATGCAGTATTCAAACAAAGAATTGACCCCAAAACAAATTAAACCATTTAGATGGTTCATTAGCAAATATGTTATAACTGAAGATAACGCTGACTAGGTCCGACAGCGTACAAGAAAGTCCTATGTTGCCTATATAGTTGAGTTTTCTCTATTTGAATACCGCATAATATGTAGGGTGTTGTATTTAAAAAAACTTAGAAATTTTACAATTTGCCAAAATGTACAACACTGTAACGCGCTAGACTCTCTAAATTGGCTCCTGTAGATTAAATAGCCCAAGACATTATCTTCATTTTGACACAATTGGAGCTAAAAATTTGGTTCCAATGCCGCAGCCGGTACTAAGTGAACATGGGACCCAAACTAAATATAAATGCCAATAACCTCGAAACGGTATCATTACTACACTCGTTGAACGAGTCTTTAAACGAGTTATTAAAATATGTAATAACATATAAGTTGTTCCGTTTGAAATTAATTATTTTGTGATAGGATCATGATTTTCTAGCAATTTACCGTCAAATTTTTGTTGTCAGGCTGAGTTTTATGGATAAATTTGTTTAACGTGTTGCGACCTTTAAGGAAGGTGTGTTGCGAGCTTAAGTTTGTTTTGTTTGTGAATTACTATTCCGTAATTTAGATTGTTTTCCTTATTATTCCCCGTTTATTGAATGTTGAGTAGCGTATTATTTGTAAATCGTTGTATATAAGTGTAAATAACGTTTATTTCGTTTGATTTCCTTAAAACATGATAGAAAGTTTTGTAAAATTAAGTAACTTAAAGAAAGAATGTAGATTTATATGTGTTTGATATCGGTCTGGCGACACGATGTCGAGTAATTATAGTGGTTCAGTTTAATATTGAGTATGTTGGTTTTGAATGAAAATACAGATATTTTTCACGTCGATTCTGCTGACGTTTACACTTTTGAAAATTGTCGAGTCCTCACGGTTGGAAATGAAGTTCGTGTGTAGGGGTATCAAATCTTCTCCTTCCGTTTTTTTAATTGGTGGAACTAAATTAAATGAGATTTTTTTGTGAGTGGTGGGATTCAAAATCCAAGATGGATTTTTGGATATAATTTGTATGATTCTGAAACTAACAGAGCTCCCGAGTAGCAGTACGGTGACGTTTGTTGTTACGCTTTAAGGGGTGGTTTAGAACGTTGATATATTGGACCTTTGGTGTTTAACGAACGTACTTTTGTGTTGTGAGGGTAGTTAGCTACCTTCTGAAGAAAACCTGTGAAGGGATTTTAATTAAAATTGTTCAATCACCAAAGGAATAGACCTAGTGCCGATGTCGATTCTACGTAATCAAGTTACCTAAAGATCATCGTCGTGTTATATTAGTGCTTCTGTGACCTCTTTGGTTTTTGTCGCTTTTGGGGATTTATTAAATTAACGTTCTTGAAGTGCCACTTAATTGCCGTGCAAAGCGTGTTGAAATATAAAGAAACTTTCGCAGTATATTAAAATTATAGTTATTTAAACAAAGTTAATAGCCTTTTGGATTGTTAGTGTAAATAAAACTATTTGAAAGATAAAAGTTAACAAGTCAGTTGACCGCACAAATTATTATTTTGAAAGAAGTTTTTAATCAATGCAGTAACATTTTACCGAGATTCAATCAAGGAATCGTTTGCGTACAAAAGAATATTAGTCAACATTTGCATTCATCATCTTGTCAGAGCAGGGAGATTCCGTATCCGTTATAGCTGTAATCGACCACCTGGTTCGTTTTCAATTGTTGCAAGACAGGAGAGGTGTTAATCTAGACATTAAGGTAGTATAACATTGTGTTTTTTATAGAATATTTTCAAGATTTCTTGTGTGTACCTCGAATTGTTTTTTTTTGTTAACGAAGGTTTGAAAGCGGAGTCGTGTACCTTTTAAGTTAAGTTATTGTTTTGGTTTAGTTATTGAAATTAATCATAACTCTGACGCTCCGCCTTCACACTTTTTTTATTTTAGTATTAAAGGGCACTTGACCCTACAGTTGTGTGGGTAAATAATCCACGAATATATATATATATATATATATATATATATATATATATATATATATATATATAGATTAAGCCATCTAGAATGGCGTTACGCAGGATCCTGGCCAGACATTCTGTCGCCCTTTAAGCATTTGTATTTTTTTGTTTATACGCATTATCGTATGTTTACATTTATATTATTCTTTCCATTTTATTATAGTTTTGTTTAGGTTTTAAAAATTGTTTTAATTCTGTGAAAGCCCTTTTGTGTTACATAAAAGTTTTTTTTTGCAAATTGCAAGTTTACCGGTAATTTAGAAGCGTAAATTTTAAGGTAACGAAGTGACAGTTTACTTTATTGAGTAATAGCGTTAAGGATATTTAGTGTTTTATTTGATTTTTTTAGTTGAGTATTAATTCATTTAGAGTGCATTCTACAGCTTGTTTTTTTTTGTTTTGTTTTGATTATTATATACCGCCTACACTGAGGTGTAGTAACGTAACTTTATTGAGTGTTTATCACGCTTTTGTTTGTCAGGCGTGTAGTGCTATTTTGAAGCCCTATTTCAGGTGGTTTCCTGAGCTGTTGTCGGGGACACCTGGGATTGATTGCGGATAGGTAAGCGTATGTTTTTTGTATGTTTAGACACGCTATGTACTCGTAATTTTGGCACGACATCCCTTATTTTGACTACCAAACATTATGGCGCCCAAAAACCGAACCGATTACGTCTTCATCCCCTATTTTGACTTACGTACGTTTTACAATTCTGGGTGTGCAAAATTTATCAACATCATACCCACACCCATACGCTGGCTAGTCGGGACAAAAAGGCCAATTTTATCTGTAATCCCGTTCTACTACCCGTTTATATCGTTACAAGTTGGAGAAAATCGGACCACGCTGTATATATGCAAAAATTTTAGAAAAACACAACTTTACCTTCCCGGAAACTTTTTTACCAACCCTCCTATTGTGTTCGGGTCAATATGACCCAATTGCGTTCTTCTAATGTGCATAATTCGTTAATTATTTAAATATTTCGTTGCATGACTTTCATTTCATTACTCTAATAACAGTGTACCTAGATTGATATTAGAAAATTATAATTAGTTTTTTTTAAGGAATTTGTTACGCTCACTGTGTTTGGGTCGATATAACCCGGTGATTTGTGTGGTTCAAATTAGAAGAACGAGAAGCAGATTATTATCATAGACGAATGCATTTGATTAGTTTTGTTTTATTTTCATAAATATAAATAATATTGCCACATTATTGCGCATATTGCATGCGTTATTTGGGTACCGGTAAACAAGTTTATTCCTCTTGAGACTTGTCTGTGGCTCCGCGTATAAATGCAGCCAGTGAGCATCTGTGTGTTAGTTTCGTAGTAAATATTAACCCTCTATCGCACATTGTATATTTCAATATCCATATTTTTCAAAAAATTCCTGTTACGTTTAAATGGAGATTATGCGTTCATGCACTTTATATATTTAGATATACATGTATTCTAAGTGAGACTCAGCCTGCAGAATCACGAATTGCTTACTTGAACCTATCATGGGAGGGGATGATTCATCTAAGGCGTAGTACTTTGCAGTTGAGCGGATAACCTCAACAGTATTTGTGGTGGAAATTTTTATAAAAAATACAGTGTGTTGTGTCATATATATATATATATATATATATATATATATATATATATATATATATATATATATAGTACTTTTATAGTTACACTTATCAAAGTTGTGATTTTGTTCAAATCAAATGTGCATTAGGATGAATACAAATTTTCTTCTCCATAGTCATGCATCCTAAGCTATTTTATGGGAAACACAAGGAGGTGGTAGTGGCTATACCTCCTGAGGAGCGTGAAGATGATTATGAAGACGATGATGATAGTGTCGCTGATGAAACTTACTTGCCCACCGCCATATCCGGTAGCGTACTGTATATTTAGTACTGCCTTGAGTTTTTTTTAACAAAACGAATTTGTAATAGATACGTCAGATTATGACGGTGACCAGCTTGGAACAGTCAGCTATCTCCTGAAACTTCGGTTCTTTCACCTGAGGAGTACTTCAGAAAAGTATTTGACAGAGATCTTCTAAGACATATTGTTGCACGGACTGATTTATATGCTACACAAAAAAATGTCGATTCAAGTTTCCACATTAAAGTTCAAAAACTGGAACAATTTATTGGCATGATATTCCACATGCCCCTAATCCCTGTTCCAGGAACTCGAAGGTACTGTAACACCAAATGTGGAGTTTCACAAGTATCTAATGTAATGTCTTGTAGACAGTGGGAGCAAATAAAAAAATAACATCCACTTTTCTGACAATTCTCAGCTTCCATTTGATCCATCTTCTGATCGCCTCTTCAAAATTAGGAAGATACTCGAAAGCGTTAGAAGCAAGCTAAAGAATATTCCGTTAGAACAGACCTTTCAAAGGTCGTTCTGGATTGAAACAATACCACCCCAAAAAACCGAAGAAATGGGGTTATAAGCTTTTCTGCTTAGCAGGTTCAAGTGCAATCGTATATGATTTTGAAGTGTACACAGGATCGGTGGAGCAATCAGAACATCTCCCAAATATTAGTACCAGTTCTAATGTTGTCCTCCGTTTAGCTGATTGTATACCAGATAATTGTAATTTTCTACTATTCTATGATAATTGGTTTTGCAGTCCAAATCTACAGATAGAACTTGCAAAAAGGGATATTTACAGATTAGGTACAGTACGAGCAAATCGAGTACCAAATAATGGTTTGTCTTCCGATACAGCATTGAAAAAAACAGTTCAGAGTCTCATCTGCTGAAAGAATGACAAGTTCCCAAGGTGTAACACTAAGAATGATCAAATGGATGGATAATAGAGTGGTGAACTTGTTGAGTACCTTTGTAGGTGCTTATCCAGACACATCGGTAAAACGTTTTGACAGGAAAACCAAGCAGCAGATACAAGTAAAGTGTCCCAGTGTCATATTGATTTACAATAAATTTATGGGAGGGGTAGATTTGATTGAATCTCTTTTGGCACTCTATAGAATAAAACTAAGATCAAAAAAGTACTACATGCGCATTTTTTACCACATGCTCGATATGTGTGTTGTGGTTGCGTGGTTGCTATACAGACATGCTTCAGATGACACTGGAGTACCGAAGAAGAGACAAATGTCACTGTATGATTTCAAGCTTGATTTAGAGCAGAATCACTATGTTGGGCTGGAAAGGAGAGCAAGCGAGGAAGACCATAGTCAGCATCTGGAACCTCATACAAAAAAGCCAAATTCACAGGTTGACCTAATACGGATTGTAGGTATAATGAACTAGACCACTGGCCCGAATACGAATCAAGAAATAGCAGATACCAAAAACTTACCAAGGTGAAGTGCACGAAGTGCAATTTTTACTTATGTTTTATGCCAGGCAGAAACTGTTTCTACTTATTTCATAGTAATAAATGTTAACTAATCGTTTTTAATGTGTTATTTTTACTACAATATCAATATAGCACTTTTCTAAATTCATTTCTTTCACTTACAATGAATTTCCATTAGGAATACCATAGGACAAAGTACAATCCCCAAATGCACGATGTATTTCCAAATATACACATTTTTTTTTCAAAAACGTAAGGGCGAAATTTTCTTTACTATATTCCTGCTCTATTTACTTACAAACTAAACTAATAAGTTTTTTGCCAGAAAACCGAAACGTTTTTATCTTACAAAGTTTTGTACAATAGAGGGTTAAACCTGATGCTGTTCTCAAATAAGAAATACCTAACAATTGAAATTTATTATTGAAAATGTGTAGTCAGAGAGTGATTACGGATAGTGAACTTGAGAAATTTTTGTGTGTTTCTGATAGTGATTCTAATGCTTCTGAAGAATAAGACCATTTGTCCGAAACCGAGATATATACAATAGCGAATCGGGTGATTAAGTGGAAGCTACGATTTTAGATGGAGCTGATACGGACAACCACGTAACTACAAAAGATGGCAATATAGTATGGAATGAAAAAACACATCAATCGGGAAGGTTATCAGCAGCAAATATTATTTCGTTGATTGCTGGACCAACAAGGTATGCTATGTCGCGAATAATTGACATAAAATCCGCGTACTGCTTCTATTTTACACCTAAAATTGTAAACCTAGTTTTGAAAATGTCATAAATCTCATGGAGAGGCAACAGCCAGTCTGTGGGATGGAAATGTAGGTCGTCCAATATTCAGAGCAACTATGTTCCTACAACGATTTCATGTAGTTGACGATAAAAAAACTCGACCACAACGACGCCAAACTGATAAATTAGCTCTCATACGGGACTTGTGGGATGAATGGGTTGCAATTCTACCCAAGCTCTATAATGTTCACGAAAATGTAAAAGTAGATGAGCAACTGTTACCTTTTAGAGGCCGCTATCCTTTTAGATAGTACATCGTGAATAAACCTATTAAATACGGAGTCAAGATTTGGACTTTATACGATTATGTACCTGCTTATGCATATAACATGCAAGTTTATCTCGGGAAAAAAGAAGGTGAACCACCAGAGGGAGGTCAAGATAAAAGACTTGTGCTAGATCTAAGTTATGGTCTAAAACGTCACAACGTAACGTGTGATAATTTTTTTAGCTCGTACGATCTGGAGCAGATGCTATTGAAAAGTAAAATAACCATTCTTCGCAGTATTCGTAAAAATAAGCCTGAATTGCCAGCCGCATTGCTCTGCAACAGGAAAGAAGTTCTTTCTTCAAAATTTTACTTTACCAAGGGCACGTCGATAGTGTTCTATATTGCGAAACGGAATAAAAATGAATACGCTCATGAGCACCATGCATCACGATAGCGGAGTGGGTAGCCAAGATCGTAAAAAGCCATTTATTATTTTAGATTATAACAAAACTAAAGGTGCTGGAGACACGTTAGACAAGTTAACAATACACACATGCAGACGGCAAACTAAAAGATGCCCAATGACTATCTTTTACAATATCATGGACTTTTTAGCTTACAACGCTTATGTTCTATAGTGCGAAGTAACTCCAACCTGGAATGCTGGAATACTTACAAAACGGCGACTGTTCCTTGATGAACCGGGTAATTCCTTGATGACTCCATTATTGCAAGAAAAAACGTCTCCCTCGAAGTATTCCTGCAGCTGAAACAAGTCTCCTCTGGAAGCTCCGAGTCAGCTGACTTGCAATTTCCTCAATACCACCTGCACTCTAACTTTCGATATAAAGGAGGCGTATGTGCGTACATCAAGGACAGAAATGCTTGCAAGAGGGTTTCTTCCTTAGAAAATAAAAATGTTGACGTGATTTGGTTTAAACATTCTGGTCTTAATTTTGTGAAATCCTACTGTTGCATTTATAGGTCTCCTAATGACTTCTTCGATTATCTGAGTATGAAAGTTGACTATCTCCTGTCTCAGTTTCCATCTTGCGATATCTCAATTGTAGGCGATTTCAATGTTCATAACTCTAATTGGCTTCAGTTTTCATCTACTACAATTCCCGCTTTCATGTGATCTTACAAAAATTATTTATGAACCCACAAGAATCCCTGATAACCCTAACCATACTCCACATCTTCTAGATCTCTTTCTTACATCAAACCCTCTTGTTTATAAAACTTCCGTTTTTTCGCCTTTAGGTCTTTCCGACCATTGTCTGTTAAGTATCAGTTCTATTGTACCTAATTTCACTGTTGTTCGCAAAAGCGGTAGAACCTTATGGTGTTTTACGTCAGCTCGATGGAGTGATTTACGGGATTTCTTTGTAACCTTTCCATGGTGTGAATATTGTTTTAAGTCGTCCTCTTCTTCGGACATCGCTCTTTCAGTATCTGAAGTTATCCTCATGGGAATTATACATTACCAAAAAGACAGTACCGTATAGGTCATTCACGTTCCCAACCCTGGTTCTATAAGGCTTGTGCTGATGCAATATCTTTAAAAAATAAATATTACATTAAATGGAAATGTTATAAATCGCTCGACAGTCATGTAGAATACGTTGGAGCTAGAAATATCTGCAAAAGTGAAATCACTAAAACTAAAAAGTTGTTCGAACAACGAAAATGCAATGAACTAGCTACATCTCCTTTAGGCAGTCGTAAATTTTAGTCTTTAGCTAAATCCATTAGTAAAAAACATCTTCATTTCTCCCCCTGACGTCTGTTGACGAATCGGTAGTTGCTGATTCTGTAGACAAAGCCAATGTTGCTGTGGATTTGCTTGCATCAAACTCGTGTCTCAATGATTCTGGAAAAGATGTGCCCCTAGTCAACTCTTCTTCATACGCTATGAAACCAATTCATTTTCGGTACAAGCTCTTGGAATCGATCATCAGTAGGCTTGATCTCAATAAGGCGACTATTCCCAAAAAAAGGCGATAAGACCGATACCTCAAACTACCGACCAATCACCATCACTTCAATTTTGTCTAAAATCATGGAAAAAGCCATCAATCAGCAACTGTTCACGTTCCTTGAAATTAACAAACTGCTTAGTGACCACCAATATGGGTTTAGGCAAAGTCGTTCAACAGGCGATTTTCTTTCATATGTGACCCAAGTTTGGAACAATACAGTAGAGCAGTCCGGTGAAACAGTTGTGGTCGCTTTAGATATCTCAAAGGCATTTGACCATGACCAAGTTTGGCATAAGTGTTTACTTGCCAAACTGACCTCGTTTGGGTTAAATGATACGCTTATTAACTGGGTTTCTAGTTTCCTTGATAAAAGACGAATACGTGTCGTAGTTGATGGCTTTTTTTCGAAAGAAGTTAGCATTAACGCGGGCGTACCACAGGGATCCGTTATAGTGCCTACACTTTTTCTGCTGTACATGAATGACCTTATTTCAAATTCAATCAACAAAGACATTCAACGTATTCTCGAATGGGGAAGCAATAATCTAGTTAAATTTAATGCTAACAAAACTCAGTATTGCCTTATGTCCACCAAAAAAGATCGATCATTTCCTGTTGTAAATATGAATGGCTCAGTTGTTAAGTTTTCAGACTCTATTACTCTGTTGGGTATGACTGTATGTTCAAATCTCTCATGGGTTGACCACCTTCTGTCAAAACAGCTGCTAGTAAAATAGGCTTTTTGTACAGATTTAAGCAGTACTTTACCTCTCGACAACTTCTTCTGTTATATAAGGCCCAAATTCCGCCTCATCTGGAATATAATTCTCACCTCTGGGTTAGTGCTCCCCAATATGCTCTCGATATCGTTGATCGTATTCAAAAGAGAGCTATTAGGCTTATAAGCGACCCGTCCTTAACTTCTCACATATAGTCCCTTGAGCATAGGATGGTTTCAGTTATTTCTTTGTATTATCGTTATTACAAAGGCTATTGTGCTGCTGAATTATCTTTTTTGATCTCGCGCTATCTTTGCGAAAAACACTCGGTTCGCTCATTCACATCATCAGTATGCAGTACAAATCTCCACTTGTCGTACCAAACGGGCACAATCCACATTTTTCTACACGGGTTCTAAACTCTGGAATGATCTCCCTAGTTCCTGTTTTCCTCTTACTTATGATATGAGAAAATTTAAGGTAGCCGTTCATAGGCATCTATTGGCAATTCATTATCCCTCTATCCATCCTCCTAAGTGTTCCTGAGTGCTTTAGCACGCTAGGCTTAATTTAGCCTGTTCAGGTCCACAATCATAAAAAAAAGCTGAAATGGTTATAAGGTCACGTTCTTTAACAAGTAATGCCGAAGTAAGGGAACAATCAATCACAACCAAGCGTAAAAGAGGTAGTTTTTGTCCCCATTCAACTGATAATAAAACTAATATGGTATGTTGTAATTACTCAAGATACCTATGTAAAGCTGATGTATATTACTATTGTCAAGACTGTAACAAATAAATGTAAATACCTAACTACTACGTTTTTCAGATGTTCATTACATAACATTTATAATAATATTCAATAAAAATAAAATAGCGTAATAAAATATAATATCTTATTTCTTATTATTATTTACTGTTATATTAATTTAACGACAATAAAACGACACTTATAGGCTCCCGGGTAATAATGACCCAAACACAATAAGTGACACCAAAATGTTAACACAATAAGAGGGTTAAACATTTTTCTCTACCACTTACGGTTTTTTTAGATAACAGATAGTGTCCAATATTGGACACAACGCACTGATTTCTTGAGTCCTTGCATAATCAACAACTGTAAGAACTGTAATAGTATGTCATTTGATACAATTTCTTTATTAACATGTATAATTGACCTACTATCGCACTTGAGACTGGTTATAGTTGATAATGAACACGGAATTTTAATTTTTATTTATAGGCCTGTTTAGTATTGATATTAAACAATAGATAATCTTTATTTTTAATTAAGGTAAATAGTTATTTGTTTCATTAGCAAAAAATGTCAATCCTCGGGACGAGGGAGGAAGTTTGAATCTTCAGAGTCCCGAAAATCCATTTTTTGTACGAATCAAACATAAAATGTTTTCTGCAGCCACTTACATCTTTATGTTCAGTCATTTATTTTCAGTTTACTCCTTCTTTATGTCGCTATCAGTATCCGACATTAATAATACCCATTTTATACAAAATTAGTATAATTGTACTTTTTAGGGAAAAAAAATTTACCGTTTCATATTCATTGGATTTTACCTCTATAAATTTACTTCAAAAGTGACGGATGTTAGTGAAATATGTGAAGATAGATGGTGCCACCGGCGATAGCAAATGTCGACATCTGTTCGTAGAAGATATTCACTCAAAACATATAAATAAACTTACACTTGCTTAAAACGAAAGTAAAAAGGAAAGTTGTATTAAATATCAATACTTATTTATGACTGAAAACGTCGTTTGTGATGAACATGCGAAAATGTTAAAATTTGTTATAGTAATAACATCCCATGAACGTCATTCACACGAAGTTGATATTTAATGAAGACCAATTACTTTTTGTATTAGGACAAAATTTCTTTTTGTACAGTTACCATGGAGATACCTAAGAATCCTGAAATCAGCCACTTTTGCTACAAAGTACTGTCACAATAAACGATAAAAATGTATTTTTAACTGTAATTTACTAAGAATTAATGTACATGCGTTTAGTGCCCGGCGTTCTGCAAAATGTACATTTCCCTACTTTTATTTTCCACAGTCAAGAAAATCAAACATTTCATACACGTAACTAAATTTATACTGGAAAATTTATTACGTAAGTCCACACAGTTTTTTACCAAAACCTCATTCTAACGTAAAGATTGGTCAAATAGGTACAAACCACATTACAGTACATAAAAAAAATTCACATATAAATTATACTAAAGAGAATCGAATAAATCACTGACTTGATAAATTGAACTGACAATTAATCTTACCATATTTTTCTCACAGGAAGCTAACTTTAAAAAAGTAAAATTTAACCTTTCAACACGTTTTAAAAAACAATTTATCACGTTTTTAAAGCGTTATTCACAAAGGCGGGAATTGTCGCCAAGTTAAAAAAAAATATTTGATTTGGGTTTTATAATTTAGATTTCCGCAGATTCTAACATTATCTATATTATGTACATAAATCTATGTCAAGGTGTATAAAAGGACTACAATTTATTTTGTCTTTCAAAAGTGAGAAAAAAATTTATGTGGGTTTGTGCTGTATTTGGTTATTGCATAAATTTGCATAACTAATTGTCGGAGAAATTGTTGATTATACAAGGAGCAATAATAATGTTCTGCGAATTCTATTAAAAATGAATTATGGTTTGTTTGAAAGATACTATTTTTTAAGGGCCTTCAAATATAACATGGAGGTTATAACACCGCAATCATTTGTATACTATGGCACTAAATTTGCGATTATTTTATGACATAGTAACATAAAAATTGGATATAAAGTGGAATCAATTCCGTACAGAAATTACTATTCCACAGTCTTTGGGTCAATGATTAAAAAATTTTGTTAGACAAATTAAGCCAAGAATTATAATACATTCGCTTTAACTTATACATTGTGTCCAAGATAAGGATTATCACTACGGGGATATTTCAAATTTTTTGAGATATTTCAAAAAATTTGAATTTTTGAAATTTCTATTTTATTTTTTTCTGGCGTTATTATAAACGCTAGAACAAAAATACAAACATTTCTTCGTGACAACTTGTTACGGGATTTAACATGGCATAATCAGTGTTTCAATCGGATGTTTCCTATTTTCATAGCCATCATCAGCTTATTTTTTTTAATACGGTCCTGATATTTTGAAAGGTTTTTTTATTACAAATTCAGCAATGTATCACATTTGATGGTCTGATCGTGTTTTTTTGAACTTTTTGTGGACCATCATCACGAAATTTTTTAATACAGACCTGGATTTTCCAAAAAGTTAGTTAACTTTCCTTTGTGTTTAATATTTTATAAATTAAGGAAAAGTACTAAACTAAAATTTTGTTAATTATGCAACAACATAAAAAAACAAAAAACTTGTACAATTAACATTTAAAGTTACCTGTTAAAATGCTAAAATACATATGTATAATTTCAAAAAAAGAAATTGATTTTTCCAAGGTGATAAAGAGATTTTTATGAATCTCCAAAGATAAATAATATCTTATAGTTCTATCTGCGACATCACAACAACGAACTAAAAAAGAATAAATAAATACAGGCGGCTTTGAAAAAATTAAAAATAGACGACCTTGAAGTAGTTCAGTATCTGTTATAATTTTGTATTGTACAGTTTTGTCTTTAGCTAGTACTAGTATTTTTAATTCTGAATTCGTTAGTTTGTGGTAGTTATTATCAAAAAAGTATGCACAATTTTCTAATGTACAAAAATATAATATGCTATCGTGTTGCATACTATGACAACGAAATTCCAAAGAAGCGGAACGCATCTATTTCAACAAATATGCAGAGAAGTAGCAGCCTCATAAAACCACATTTAGGAACTTTTCAGCCAATTTAAGAAAATAAAGTGCATTTAAAAAGCTTGTCAATTCCCGTAAAAAAGCCTTGCAATGAAGAAAAAGCATGTAATGTTTTATTAGCTGTTACGGAAAATCCAGAAATTTCTGCACGACGCATTGAACAAACAACTGGAGTGGCTCATTCTACTGCTCATTTTATTTTACAAAGAAAAAATACCTCCATTTAAATTTAGAATTTTTCAGGGACTTTGACCAGGGGATTCAGCGAGGCGCAGAGAGTTCTGTGAATGGTATACCAGGAAATGTACAGATAATGAGCAATTTTGATATAAAATCATTTGGTCGGATAAAAGTTAGATGACCAAGAATGGAATTTACAACACCATGTCTGTGTTAATATGTGGGCTGCAATAAGCGGAATGCGAATAGTAGGTCCATCTTTTTCAAAGGATCTTTAAATCTGAACGCTACCAAAATTTATTAGAAAATGAAGTTTTAGATGAATTACCTCAAGTTGATGTTGAAGATTATAGGTTTTTATCAGACGGTGCTACGGCACATAATTCCAGAGCCGTCCAGGAATATCTATAGGAAATGTTTCCAGCAACATGAATTGGAACATATTTGAGAATAAGATGGCCAGCGCGATCCCCCGATATAACACCTCTTGGCTTTTTTCTCTGGGGATATGTCATAACCTATAAGTATGCAATTCTTATTAGTTTTTCCTTTTACCGTCAGTTTGTATGTTGATATTAACTTCTAATATTAAGAAACTTTATTATAGTGTGTGTAATAATCATACAGGAAAGTTACTGCATCAAATTCTTGAGAATGCAGGTGTACGTTAAGAAATTTCGTGGCGATGGTCCATAAAAGCTTCAAAACGCGATCAAACCATCAAATGTGATACATTGCTGAATTTGTAGTAACAAAACCTTTCAAAATATTAGGATCGTATTTAAAAAAAAATAGGTTGATGATACCTAGAAAAATGAAACGTCCGATTGAAAAACTGACTATGCCTTGTTAAACCCCGTAACAAGCTGCCATGAAGAAGTTTTTGTATTTTTGCTATAGCATTTATAATAACGCCAGAAAAAAGTATCTGGTGTGGAATACCACACGACCTTGCAACCTACAAAATCAAAATTAAAAGAAATGAAACAATTTTAATTTCAATTTTTTTAGATAACTATGCAACCTCTTTTTTATACGTTCATAACGAAAACAGGCAACATTGTTAAAACAAAAGCAATAATCTATGTCAGAGTGACGTTTAATACTTCAAGTCAGATAGAGATTGATAGGCATACATATATGTTAACGTAAAAAAAAATTCCAAAAATTTCAAAAATTCAAATTTTTTCAAATATCTCAAAATAAGATATCACACCATCGATTTTTTGTGCCATTCTATTGGTCCCCTAATTACACAACCTTTTTCTCATTTAACCATTTCCAAGATCCCCATAGTGGGAATCCTTATCTTGGACACTATACATATCTCACAAGCTCTATAAATTTCGTAAGTGTGTCACGATGAATTGATTCTACCAATTTGCGAAACAGTGGAAGCTTTAAAATTCCGAAAATTTAGTAGTATGTGTATGGGATCCATTTAAAATGTTATCACTTCGTATAATATACCGAATGTTTAATTTAAAATGTTTTCAAATTATTTAAGGTTTTGGGTAAAAATATGATACAGGCATTACCATATACTACCATAACTTACCTGTTTGTTGCAAGAAAGTCACAATAGTCTTGGTTACATTTCGAAAATGGAACTCAAACGATATTGCAATATCAATGACGACATTTTCCGTAATACATTATTTTCTGTGCTTTTCACTTGACTGTTGAAGCTTTGCATACCGAAATTACGTTTCTTCTTTTTTTAAACTTATGTATAGAAAACCATCCATTACAGACATATGGGTTTTAATGTGTCCATTTCTTAAATATGGTAAAAGAATTAGACAATGTCTGGCGTTACAATTTTGGACTCACTTAACTTGTCTCAACATTTTGAATTTTTGTTATTTATACATGTTCGTTGTGTATGGACCATATACCTAGTGTTTTCTTTCTCTTAATAATTAAATTTATTGTAATATATTAATATTATTCTCATAGTATTAATTACATTTTGTATATTCAAAGTCACTAGATCTATTTGTATTTCCTGCAAAACTTGATGTATTCCGTAAGCGCTTGGTTTAAGTGTAATTTTCCGGTTGAACGCTGCTTAAGAATGCATACCGTTTAGTATAGTTTATCCCTATAAAAGTATAATTATGTTTTTTTTGTTCTTGCATTACTTTATTATATTTACAATAAAAAGAAAATTTCGAAATACGAAAATTCGCATAAGTTAAAATTAATACCGATGGTTGTATACTTTTGCTATTGAAAAAACTTAAGTAAATCATTTTAGTCACAGAATGAACATATTGTTGTAAATAAAATGGGCATTTTGTAGGTTGTTTGTAATGGATTATTTAAGTAGAATGTTTCTTGCTGTGTATCATTAAATCTTAGATCAAACAACATCGTTGATGAAGAGGTATAACATTATATCTCTGTTTCAGTGAAGCCGGCCTTTGTAGTGACACTAAGCAAAACAGCTCACATTAGGTTGATAGTATATTATATTCGGTTAAACAACTTTATAACAAAATATATCAATTTGTAAAATATTTTTTGTGTTACCTCATTTTAATTTAAATTCTAAAAATTCTAAATTATATTGAGACAAGAAATACCTGTTTTGGGGTCCCCTGAGTCCAAAACAGTTGTTATTGAGAACATATATGTTTGTATGTGCAGTTGTTCTGTTACGGGCCAAAATGGTAGTAGAACGGAAGTAAGAGATAAGTTATAGGTCAGTAGCTCAGTGGAAAAAAGGGTGGGTGGGTTACTAATTTTTCTAATAGGACAGCCCGTAATACGAGAAACACAATAAGGGTAAGTCATAAATCAGGAAAAATATGTCTCAAATGCGTCACCTGTTAAATTTAGAGCGGGAAAAGCGTTATGAACTAGATCTTAAAATAATGGCCTGAGAGGAAACCAAAATGTTCACTCGAAAAGAAAATACTCAACCATACATAAAAATTCTACTCCAAAAATATCTACGCAAAGTTCAATTACACTTTAATAAAATCCTAAGCTTCATCTAAAATCCGCAAAATTTCGATAACCAAACCCAAAACCCCTTATACATTTCGGTAAACCTCAACGTGTAATTACTGTTCAAACAACAAAAAATAACTGATCAATACGGTAATTAATTAATCAATTTAAAAAGAACATTCGTCACAACAAAAATGAACAAAACGCGATCAAGTTACAGCCGGTAAATTGGTTCCTATAAATCCTCAAAACCTTAGTCAGTACCTATAAAACAATGACGTGCAAAAAGCAACTGATCGGGTAAGGATCCTACTTAATTTAAGGTTAACGTTATATTATCTGAAACTCAAAATAGCAAATAGTAAGTAAGGAAATCTCTCACCGATCGCTAAGTTAAAGCTTGTGCTAAAATAATGAAAAGTAATCGAACGTTGTCACCGTAAAGTTGCATAATTCCAACATTGTCATAAAATAAATAAAATATTCGGTAAACAATGTATCTAATCTTTCAAATTGATCACTCCCTAAATAACAATCGCGTTGTGAGAAAGGAATGAGATCACAATAATATTAAACAGAAATGAAATAATACTTTCAAGTCATTAACAGTCTTCGCACATTACAATAAAAATAAGAATTAAAATAAACAATCAGCCTATTGTCCAAAACACGTAAAATTTGGTATGTAAAATTTCTAGAAAAGTTGAATTGCATTTACTCTTGCAAGATTCCAACTCCCAAATTTATCTAGCCTCAGTATCTGAAATGTTAATTAACATCAAAAGGAATCATGATAACGACAAAAACACAAATTTGGCAAATTTTCGCAGTGTAAATTTCAATATATAGCATTCAGTTCATAAGAAAATAACGTACAGTGTGAAATGATATACGCGGGTGAATACACTATCGTAAGATTTATTTTAACCGCCTGAATGACATCTATGCAAAACTACACACAAAAAGAAAGCGTATTCATCCGCCTAAATAAATACATGTAAACACTTTATTAAAACCACCAACAAAAAGTAAACGTAGAAAAATAGTTACCTTCACTCGCACAAAATGATAAATCGAAACTTTCACTACCTTCTCAAAATGATAACGACAATTGACCTTTTAGGTATTTCATCGATGGATGTCAATAACTTCTTATTCTCCTCGATTCTTAATTATATTTACACGAACTTCAGTAACGAAAAATCTTTAAACCAACAACCATTTGCTTCGATAATTTTGCCATCTGGTTTAACGTATACAGACACAAATATTACTTTATCTACAAGAGTCCTTTGACTTTTAAATACTAAAAAATTTATTAAATCGATAATTATTTACATCAGGTTCTTTCATTCGTTGGGGATAGCTGTGTGCGCGAATGTAACTAGACTGCATCTTGAACCTATTACAAAAATCCGCCAAAAAAATGCGACGATTAGTCCAAAAATCAGGAGTAGCACTAACATTACACACTAATTCCTTTTTGAGGAACACGAAAAACTGTCGCTTCTGACAAACGAAACACACGCAATGTTAGCGAGGTGAATGAATCTTCGAAAATCCCCAAAAAGGGTAAACAGAAAATATTTCCCATGGTAAAATTTAAATAATCGCCGGCAAGACGTAAATAAGTTCAATCTGCACCCAACCGGTCTGCGCTCACGGTGAGCACCCTAACACTTGCTTCTTCTACACATTAACTACGAGTGAAGGAAAAAGCACGGTATCCTTTTAACCATTGCATAAAAAGTTCCATGGCCAAATTTGCATAATGGACAATCTCCATGAAAGAAACTGCCTTGATAACCAAAATTCAATCACGCACATACATCCCGTTTTTCAAATAAGAAAACCTGTTATTCAAATAAATTCTCTATAGTTTCACCAACAAGAATTCCGTACATAAGTGATTTGCTAAACTTGAAATGAACCAACTATATGGCCGCCACTGAAGCTTTTGGTATCAATAGACAGCACAATCAATTTATTCCCAAACACATTATAATACTTACAAAATATTTTCATCCATCATGAAATTAAAATGCGATAACAATTTTCAATGACGTAATTTTAACTCAACTAATCTATAATTAACGATAATTAAAAGAACCACCACACTAATCTCTCATATAAAACCACCTCTCCCAATATACAACGTCAACGCGTGACACCAAATCTTAATTTAAAAAGTTCAATCTATTAACAACTAACCAACCGAAAAATATATACCATTCACAGATTTGAGATTCTAAAGCCTACTTCAATTTGAAATATCTCCAAATATCGTCAAACAAAAGAGCAAATTTGTAATCAAATCAATGCTTTTAAAATTTACACAAGGTGTCCGGATATCACATTATTAGAATTTTTCGTGTTGGGTTTTTTAAAGGAAAGAGTTTATGCTTCTCCAATGAACACACAGAACGAACTTATTGATCGCATAAGAAATGCTTCCAATGAGATGATACCATAGTTAGTGAATTTAGATCAGTCCATTGTTCGTCGATGCGAGTTATGCGTTCAGAGCAACGGTTCTCATTTTGAACAATTTCTGTAAATTTGTGTGTGTGTGTATTTTTAATTAACGTTATTCAATGTTATGCCTCTTATCACAATAAAATCAGTTGACTGTTGTTAAAGTGAGTGGCGTACCATTTTTTCCCGAAAAATTGGGTGGACGCACGGACGCCAGTGGTATAGGCAGAAATGTTCTGACTACTCCAGAAAATGCGCCATAGCGTATCCCAAATTGCAAGCCCGTATCTCAAACCGTTTATGAAATATTACAAAAATCAGAAATTCAACACTCTGTATCTTGGAAATGAAGTGTTTCCGGGCATATGTTTATATAAACTTTTCTTCATATTCTTCGTTGTAGAATTAGCCCTTAAAGTTTGGCACGAAAATGTGGGCATTATACATATATATATATATATATATATATATATATATATATATATATATATATATATATATATATATATATATATATATATATATATATATATATATATATATATATATATATATATATATATATATATATATATATAGTATAATGCCCCATTGAACTCTGCGTAGATATTTTTGGGGTAGAATTTTCATGTAAGGTTGAGTATTTTCTTTTCGAGTGAACATTTCGGTTTCCTCTCGGGCCATTATTTTAAGATCTAGTTCATAACGCTTTTCCCGCTATAAATTTAACAGGCAGTTTGTGACATATTTTTCCTGATTTATGACTTACCCTTATTGTGTTTTACGTATTACGGGCTGTCCTATTAGAAAAATTAGTAACCCACCCACCCCTTTTTTCCACTGAGCTACTGACCTATCACTTATCTCTTACTTCAGTTCTACTACCATTTTGGCCCGTAATAGAACAATTGCACATACAAACATATATGTTCTCAATAACAACTGTTTTGGACTCAGGGGACCCCAAAACAAATATTTCTTGTCTCAATGTAATTTAGAATTTTTAGAATCCAAATTAAAATGAGGTAACACAAATTGAAATATTTTGTTATAAAGTTGTTTAACCGAATATAACATAGTATCAACCTAATGTGAACTGTTTTGCTTAGTGTCACTACAAAGGCCTCTGTGTCTTGGAAATGAAGCGTTTCCGGGCATATGTTTATATAAACTTTTCTTCATATTCTTCGTTGTAGAATTAGCCCTTAAAGTTTGGCACGAAAAATGTGGGGCACCTTATACTATATATATATATATATATATATATATATATATATATATATATATATATATATATATATATATGTATATATATGCAAACATAGAGATTTAACATCGGATTTCAGTTTAATGCGATTTCCTGCTCTCTTATTCATTTTACGACAAAAACTGTAGGGTGTAAGGTTGTTCATAGTAAAATGTTTAATACAAAATTGTTTCTACATTTTTTGGTTTCTTCACAATTTTAAAAGTTTAAATTTTTATATCTTTTATCAGTAGCTGTAGCCATGATATATAATGAAACAAACACAAAAATATTTTGTATATTCTGTCTAATTTTATGTCAAAAAGCAATAATGGATGTTGATAAGAACGAAGAACGTGTCTTCATTATTAAATGTTATTATACAGGTAAAAGTTACAGAAGAGTAGGAGATTTATTTTCCGCAAAATATGAGAACAAACCACTTCCTACTATATCAACGATTTTGAAGCAAGGACCAAGAACTTTTTCGACTGGGTTTTGAATCCAGAAATGATTTTTTTGTGAAATTATGCAAGAAAAAGCAAATCATTTCATCCATATGTTTTACAGATGAATAAGTTTTACTTTACATAATGAACCAAACGTTCGTGGGTGCATGGGCCAATAAAATCCCCGACTACGTGTTTATGCAAATACCCTATATCCCCAAAAAATTAATTTGATTTAGAATGTTTAACAACATAATAGGGCCATTTGAAATAGTGGCAAATTTGACTTCAGATATCTATTTGGAACTTTTGCAGAATAATGTTGGTCCGGCCTTGGAAGATGCAGTTTGTCCAGATCAGGATGTCTGGTTCTACGAGGATGGGATCCTTGCTCATTTTGGGTTAAATATTGGGGAATATTTATACTTTGTCTTTCCCAAGCGGTGGGTTGGTCCAGGGGGGGGGGGGATAAATTGGCCTGCAAGGTCTCCGGGCCTAACTCCGTGTGGTTTTTTTATGGGGACACAGGAATTTAGATTCATTAAGGCAAGCAATAATTCAAGAATGTAATTTATTTACTAGGTTATTTTGTTACAATAATTCTTTTTATTTAACTACTATTCTCTGAAAAGTAAATGTTCTTTTAATATTAGTGAATATGTGTGTTTAATTTTAACTAATAAGTTAGGTTGGTGGTTGAAGGTTATATATTCATGACGAGAAATACATACGTAATTTCAACAAAAATTTTGTTATATTCTGAAGAAACCAAAAATTAAACAAAATATCAGGTGTGGAACAACACACGACCTTCCAACCTACAAAATGGAAATTAAGAGAAATGAAATAATTTTAATAACAATTTTTTAAGGATACAGTATTCAAGATTCAAAGCAGTGTATTCACTATTATATTACTATTCATTATATAGATATCTATTCTTTCAAGCGACTTCTCAGGAGAGGTAGCCTCTTCAGTCGCTTGATTACATGATTGTTAGATAATACAATTCATTTTTTGTAACGTTACAACATGTTGTGACTTTAGTGTGCAAAAAAAGAAAAAGCACATAATTCGATATTTTACGTTACGTTAATTGGATTTAGTTTTCATTTACTTCAGGAAAGTTTGTTGTGGGCGGGACTTGTGGGTGGGTGGAGTGGTGTTTCCTCGGAAGCAAATGGCATGGTCCCTCGGAGCATCAAAATGGCTCGGGACTCCGGACGTCGGAATAGCTGCTTGTGGGTGTTACCAGTAATTGGATAGAGAAGATTATTAGTAGGTACTATTAGTTTGTGTTTGTTAAATTGAATTATGGCTAGGTATTCTCCTTTATTTTCCAAAACTACCAGCATAGTATTAACTTGATTTGTGAAAAAGGCTTCATTTTTCTGTTAGAACTGTTGCTTTAAATTTTATAGCACCAGGTATACTTCTACGATTGAAGATTTTTGGATTTCACGTATAGTACACATTTATGAAATATGGAAGCTTGTGAATGAAGAAACCATAGTCAAAATTTCTTTTAAAACTATAAAGAATCAATATGGGACATTTTTGATAAGAGGGAAAGTAATTCTGTAACGGTTTGACCACTGTTAATATTCTTTTTATCGAAAGTAACAAAGGTAACCATCTGGTTATCTGCTTTTCTGGTATTCAACTTTAGCAAACCCATAAAATTCTTTTAACTGTTTAACCTGAACAGTATAAATGTAGAAATAGCCATAGATTTTCACAATAATGGCTTCAATGTCAACAAGCAAAGCGATTTGGTTCTAGCACACGCAAATGTTTGTTGGAAACAACTTTTTATTGCTTACTACTGCAATCTATAGAACGATGGGACTAATTGTGGATCATGTTGTGGTATGACCAAGTCCATTCAAACGCAGCTAGCTTTAGTTCTTCATTTCCAAATGTGTCCTTGCGAAAAATAAACGGCACTTTTCTAAACAGCAATATTTGCTTTTTGATACTTAAATGTCATTAAGTGAACAATATCTGCTTTTCCACGATGTGCATGTGAAAAATGTGCACAACATTTCAAGCATTTTACATCATTATCTGTGGTTGTCTTTTTAATCAATCGATATTTGCTTTCTAAATCTCTACATTATAACGATTGTTTATTTAAAAATAGTTACTTATTAACTATTTACACTTGCCGGTATATTTATTTTACACAGAAAAGGAAAAAGCCACGTATTTGGGGAGGGCATACATACATTACGTATAAATGCATGGTAGGATGAAGGATGGGTGTGGTCAGAATAGGATCGAAAGGAACGGAGTTAGGATTCTGAGGGGGGAAGAGCAGCCGCACATGGTGTGCACATACGCAGTGACCATGCGGCTACATGAAAACCCCCTGAAAAAACCTCATACAAGGTAGACGGTAACGGAAATCGGACCCATTACCTCACGAATACTAAGCAGGTCGTGTCACCACTACGCCACCAGCTCGGTTATTTTACACACGTACAAGACATTGTCGTAAGCAAATTCTTTTTTGCGCTAGATTTGAGACTTGATACTATCTCATAAGCAGGACCGCGTGCTATTTATTTAAGTCGACAAAACTGCTGGAATAGTTTCGTAAATTGTAAAACTTGTGTCATCCTTTTGTGGCTTATCTTTTTCGCACTTTCTAGGCTTAGATTAATTTCTTCTAAACAATGAAACGTCAGAAACGGAACAATAAACAACTTCTTTATAAATACCAAACATTTACATAATTTATTAAAATAATTACAAATATGAAATGATGTGTTTAAAAAAGGTACTGTCCCCTTGAATACTGGACGAATGGTTGCTGTACCATAACTCAGAACTAAGCTATTAAAATTGGACCTTATTTATGTAATTATGCTAAACCTACTAGAACAGAAGAAAATGTTCTCAGTCTGAAGGTGGAGTAACTACTGTAGTAGCTTAAAAAGTCTTCAACATCTCAAAAAACAAGTGGACGAAGTAGCAAATCCGTAGATTGATAGTGGTTATTCTGCAGTTAAACCCAATGTGTATCTTATAATTGAATAGTACAAATTAAGTACTAATTCCACTTTTTTTTTAATCAAAAATACAATGTCGCATACTTTATGTAACAATATAATGATATATACATTCCAAGAATTACAAGGTTAAGTTGCGAAAATGAACAGAAATGCCTCCTTACAGTTCACTAATAAAATATATCTGGTGTGGAGCACCACACGACCATCGAACCTACAAAGGGAAATTAATAGTAGTGAAATAATTTTGATAACATTTTAATAGGATAATTGTGCAACCTCTTTTATAATTAGTTCATTACGAAAATAGGCAACATTATAAACGCAAAAGCTATAATCTATGTCAAACAGACGTTTAAAACTTCACGAGAGAGTGAGGTTAATAGACATCTAGATGCTAACTTAAATTAAAAGAAATTAAATAATTTCATTTTATTTTTACTTTCTCGTATACTAATAGAAAGAATTGTAATCGACAAAAAGTTTTGAAATTGCGGACTTCAACGTTTTCGTGTTCCCGAAAAACGTCAATTTCGCGAAAAAAAAATTTCTTGTATAAGCTTCCGTGTGTCTGTGTGTGGCTCCAATACCATTTGACCGATTTTAATGAGATTTGACATGGACCCTTATACCTGATAGTTATGTATAAAGCTGTCTTTTCGTCAAAATCCATTAATGGAGGCCGAAATGAGGAAGTATTTTATTGGTGGTGCATTTCCAAAACCACAGCCAGAGAGTCTATCTTTGGTAAAAAGTTAGTAACCCTAAACTCTGATCGAAAAAATTTTTCTAAAAATCTTAAATGGCGGCCAATTTGGCGATTTTAGTGCATTTCAGCGCTTCTGCTGTCACTAATAAACCACGCACACGCACACGTATACACACACGCACACGCACACACGTACACGCAAACGCACACGCACAAGCACACGCACACGCACACGCACACGCACACGGACGCGCACACGCTCGCGTATACGCAAGCACAAACGCACACGCATACGCACTTACACACGTACACGCACACGCACACACACACTCACACACACACGCGCACGCATGCGCACACGCACACACAAACTCACATACATGCACACTCACACACATACACACTCTTCCCCTCACACACACACACACACACACATAGACATACACGCACACACAGACACACACACACACACACACACACACACACAGACAAACGCACACGTACACACACACGCACACGCACACACACACACGTACACGCACACGCAGACGCACACGCATAAGCACACGCACACGAACACCCACTCGCACACGCACACACACTCACACTCACACGCACACTCACACGCACACACACACGCATACACACATGCACACGCACCCACACACTCACACATACACGCACACTCACACGCACACGCGCACGCACGCGCACGCGCACCCACAACCTCAAATACATGCACACTCACACACATACATACTTATACCCACACCCACACCCACCCACACTCACCCACACACACACCCATACACACCCACACAGCAACACACACCCACGTACACCCACACACACACCCACACACACCGCACTCACTCACACGCACCCACATACATCCAAGCACCCCCCCCCCTACACACATACACAAATACATCTAGACATGATGTACGATCTTGGCGAAACTTGACCAAATGCTATTAAATGAGCTAATAAGTCTATTTAGTTTATTTAGTAAAAAATAGATTGCATAACCCTTAATACCTACAGATTACGTATATATATATATATATATATATATATATATATATATATATATATATATATATATATATATATATATATATATATATATATATATATATAGGTTGGAAGGTAAAAAACATTATTACTAGTTATTATAACAATTCTCTTAAGACTTAGAAATATTACTTGTTTGTTTATAAAAAACCAACCTATTAATATTCTGTAATTAATTAATTAATGCAATTTTCAACAGTATAATACGTAATCTAATTAATATAGCCATGTATACAATTTGGTGTTAAGGTTTGTATAGTATGCTAGCCACAAAACCACACAAATGGATTGCGATAGAAAAATTTAATTTAAGATGCGTTATATAACGCAATATTTCACTGATTCGTTTAATTGGGTTTAACATTTATGTTAATCTCTTAACCCATTAAATACGCTATGAAGAATATAAACACGCTATTTTTATTATGCACATTATTGCATTGTTCTGCTGCAGGTATATTATTTTTTATCTTCTTCCAATTTGAAAGTATTTTTTTAGATTTATGTTCTTATAACTTTACCCTTTCCGATGTGCCACATTCTATCTGGGAAGACGTGAAACATCTAGTAATTGATGGTTATATAGTTCACCATGCTAATTGTGAAAATATAAGTTACACGGAAAACGACATAAAACTGTATCTGTATACGAGGGATAGTAACTTAATTCCTATACAATTAACTAGCAAGAATTCTAACATTTTGAAAGGAAGAAAAACGATTATTTTAAATCACGGTTTTCTCTGTAATTACCAAAATAGTTTAATGCCCGAATTAAAAGACGCATACTTAGATAGATACAATGCAAATGTTATTATTGTGGACTGGTCACATTATTCTGTCGATTACTATGCTAATTGCTACTGTATTTTACCAAAGGTGGCCGACACTGTCGCTGAATTTCTCTGTAAAGCTGATTCTGAGTCAAATTTAGATATTACACAGCTTCATGTTATTGGTCATTCTATGGGAGGACAACTAGCTGGTCTTATTGGTCAAAGCATACAAGATAAATGCAACAATCTGCTGCAGAGAATTACAGGTTTAGATCCCGCTGGTCCATTGTATGGTGGTATTGACATATCAAAACGATTGGATGCCTCAGACGCCAAGCTTGTGGTAGTTATCCATACAAATATGGGAATCTTGGGATATGCTGGTAACTGTGGAACAGTCGATTTTTATCCTAATATGGGATTGTTTCAAGAAGGTTGCTCTATATTTAATACACCTTTTAGCAACATTGTAGACATACTTCTATACCCTAGTACGTAAAGTGAAATACTGCTTCATAAATTATTACACTGTAATTTTAGCGGCTTGCAGTCACCTTCGTTCAATAAACTACTTCATTGAAAGTATCAAGGGCCATAAATTTAAAGGTAAACGTTGTCTTCGTTGTACTAGCTGCATCCCAAATCCATTTTCATACACTTATGCCATTATGGGTGAAGATTTTACAGCTGATTACATACCATGTAGTTATTATATGGATACAAACAGTGCACCTCCTTACGAAAAAGTTTAAATCAAACTACTAATTTTTATAGCTTTATATAATTCAATAACTACTTTTTCTAAGCGAATATTTTTATTATGCGATTTAATTAGTGTAGAATTCATAATAAAAAACACATCTTTTCTCTATTTAAACTACTAACATACGAAGTAACTAGAACGCGAAATAATGTAACAGCAACACATTCAAATAGAGAAACAGGTAGACACCGAAACACGCCCCTAACATACCACCACAAATAAAAAGAAAGTTTCTCGAAGTCCATAAGAACATAAGAACAAACAATCCTCAAAACCAACATTAGGCAATAAATGCCTAAACCTGCACCAAATACCATAGAAACCAAACCTGAAAAACTGAAATAAGCAGAAAAACTAAAGGCAAATGAACACATATGCAAAACAGTATACACCCCAATCAAATCTCAACACCTAAACAACGAAACGGGTGTACAGTGTGTTACGTGCAAATTTGTACTTATCGTAACAGAGCGGAGATAGCCTCAGGGTATACCGGTAGTTCAGTAAAAGTAGAGATAGTATGAGTCCTTGCAGTGACGAAGGTGGTAGCTAAAAGTTAAGAGATAATAGAGGACTCCAGCTAGAATTATTAAAAGCAGCCCTAAATAATAAGACAGAATTAGTCATTTCCCAGCTAAGTAACAAATATCAGTAAGGATCTGGACAGTATCTTAAAGAAACACTAAGGTAGCATTGTTGGTCAATAAATTAAACTATGTTGAACAGAACCAAATAAATCAACCCCAAAAGTTAATGTTCTTTTAAATTGAAATATATTAACAAAGAAAACTGTCATTTAGATACCCAGTCTAAATAATAATACAAATTAAATTGAATTTCTTAATTATATATATAATTGTGGATCATTCAAGGCTATGTTATAATGATTGAGCAGTGTTCGCACTCAAGAAAGCAATTATGGATTTAGTTTATAATACTAGGTGAATTCCCAAGTCATTGCAGAGGCCACCACCATGGCACATAAGCATATTAATGCAGTATACAAACAATAATGTTTTAAGCAAAACAGTCAATCGTATATTGCCATAACGTGTAAGCAAACAACTAAAATATTAATGAGCATGTTTCACCACTTCGAAGCAGCAAGGTTGAATGCATTCACCCGTGCAAGTTTTACTACGTATAGAATCTAAACAGATTAAATGAAAGCTGGCACTGTAAAAAATGACTAAAAGAACATATAGCGGATTGTGTTTACAAGTGAGTACTTAAAGTTATGTGCAACCAAAGAGTATATAATAGGGAAGAGAGGCAAAGTATTGGAATTTAAAGTAGTCAAGCAATGTGTGTTGCCCAGCAAAGAATTTACAATTTTAGAGGTACCGATAGTTAATATGAAAAGAAACAGCTTCTTACAACCTACTGCAGGGAAGTGATGTAAAGTACATACCCAATATTTTAAGACTTATCTTATATGCTGGTTTTTACAAGAGACACAATTTTATAAATATCCACACATTGCAATTCTACCTAGGCTACCTATTGAAAGAGCGACTATGTTGTGTATGTAACAACCAAATTAAATAACAAACTCCTTTGTAGAATTCTAAATGTAGTACATTGTTTCATAAACAAACGTCATAAATCAAAACGGTATCCTTTCCATCGGGTAATAGCGGAGATTGTGTGACAAAGCTGTGTCAACACCAATGAAGAAATTTGTGGAGTCTAAAATGAATTAGTTTGGTTAATCGAGTACTAGAGGGCCGATACCAGCGCCCCAAAGCGGTCGACTAGTTTTGGCGTATACGGAACTTAATACGTACGTTGCCTCTCTTTCCTATTATATACTCTTTGGTATAACTGCTTAAATTTTTACCAAATTAATTAGGGGATGTCTATACAATCATATAGGTTTAGTTTGTTCACATACGCTTATATAAATAATCGAAGCACAAGTGATACAAAAACATAGATATCATAGATAACTTAAATTTCAATGTCCAGATAGTTTTGATTCTTGATCGTAAAGGTTGTCCAAAAGAGTGCTCTTCATCCTACCACTTCCATCTACTGTCCAATTATAACACAGTAACAGATAGATTTCATAAGTTTCTACAATCGTGGTGTGAAAATCAAAACCAAAGAGAGTTTACCTTTACTCGTTACAAGGTACCTTTAATAATTACATAAAACCAAAGAAAAGGATGAAAAGAGATCTTACCTTAAATGAAGTAATAATTACAGAACATTAATACTAAATTCAGGCAATGTAGAATATAAACAAACACACATTCAATAACAGCTGATGTCTGTGTTTCGAAAAGCACAAATAGCTTACGACCCCCTAAAATAAATAAAGAACTAGCGAAAGTTAATAGTTACACTCTTATCTAACGAAATGGAAACAATCGAAATACACGGAATACTTCGTCCTTGCCGTAAAAGCATTAATTTATAGGTTATGTTCGTAGACCATCTAGTTAATAGGATTTTTTCCTTTAAAGTCACTAATTATTTTAAGACAGATGTGTTGATGGCTGAAAATTGAGGAACGTTGAAAAACAGAAAAGAAGATCACAAAGCTCACCTGACATCCTTATTCCTACAAATCCGCTTAAAGCGCATGAAACAATTATTTACATGTAATCACTTCATATCTAGAAGAATAATTCCAAAGCCGGCGCACGTCGATGGATTAAATAAACCCAGAAAATTCAATTTTCTTCAGGAACAACAAAATGTCCAACTTCGCATCCAAAACGAAGAATAAAGTTACCATTTAACATTAAACCCGGATGTAAACATTTGTAAACCAGTGACCCCAAATCGTGAAAATAAATATTAAGCGCGAGCGATCGTCAACATATGTTAAAAGAGAAATTGGCGAAACAGTAACAAGCAGATGATTTTAAGAGCTAACAAAATTTAACTAATGGTGCAGCATAGGTAACGAATGTAACCAGTCCTTACCAAAGTACGCACCATATGGGAAACTTTTTTATTATGGGTTTTTCGAAAAAAGGTATTCTCTATAAAGGTCTGTGCATCGCCTAAAACTAAACATGCACCAAACAAATATAGCAAAACACGCATAGTATATGAAGGCGCGATGAAAAAATTTATTTGCCGCCAATAGTAAAGTACTTCTATTTTGGAAATTGTCAAAAAATGTTATTTGATAAAGTTAGTCAGCATTAAAAAATAGATTCAAATTGGAAGTTATGACCATCTACGTTAAGTTTAATGTTTTTACCCATTTGTTTAAAATGGAGTCATGAAAAAATTAAATTTGCTATAACATGCCATAACCTTCACGCCATTCCATTTCCTAACTCTGTATCCCTCCCTTGCTTCTGCAAGATTCATACATTGTCTCTGACATGTCCTTTTATTTTTAAAACTCCTTGTCTTTCTTTGCTTTGTCATACATTCTACTACATTCTGCCAAGTTTTACGCAGCCTACCATGCCAGGCATTATCTCTAACCTCACCAACATATATTTGCTTCGTTAAGCTTGCGTTGTTCATTCTCTCAACATAACCAAACAAACGTAATGTATTCCGTCATTATACACTCATTCTTTATCTTATCTGTTCTCGTTTTACCACATGCACATCTCAGGAATCTCATATCCACGGCATTTATTCCTCCTTCGTGCCCATTCCTTCGTTTCTTATTATGGTCCACATATTTCCAATCACTTTCCATCAAGAATTGACCCCTCATCCAATCTCGTCATTCATTGTGCCATCTGCAGTAAACATTCCACCAAAACATACCAACCCGCCCACATTTTCCACAATTTCGTCTTGCGGAGTAAATACTCTCTTCTCTTTTATACCTTCACGATTTAACACCACAATCTTAGTTTTGATCACGTTTACCTTTAAGTCCATGATCTCACAGAATGTATCATCCTATGAGCAGTCAGTAGCTCATCTTCACTGTCCCTTAGCATACACCAGAACTCGTCATTTACGTCACCAAGCATTACAACATTTGTTGCAGTACTTGATTGCCTAACACATATATGCATGTATACAATAAACAACCTCGGTGACATCACACAGCCTTATCGCACTGATTGCTCAATATTAAAAGTATTCACTTACACCTCCTCTCACCCTAACACATGTCCGGCTATCGTATACTGCCCTTATTGCGTATTCACTCTGTCGCATGCTTTCTCCAGATCTATAAACGTTCAGTACAGCTTTCTTTTTATACTTAAACACTTTTCGATCACCTGCTGGAGAGCAACCACCTGATCAACACATCCTGTCCCGGGCATGAAACCACCCTGCACATCCCAAATCTTAGTTTATGTAGTTTCTCGTACAGTATCAATCAGTGTTCTTCAAAACACTTTACCAGGTACGCTGAGCAAACTTGTTCCTCTGTAGTTCTTCCAACCACTCTTGTTCCCTTATCCTTATACAGTGGTGCAATGGTCATGCTCTTCCAATCCCTCGGCATTTAAGGCATACATCGAATAATTCAAACAATCTTCGTATAACCTTTGCACCTTCATACTTTAGCATTTCGCCAGTGATTTCATCTACGCCTGCACATTTACCGTTTTTCAACCTTCCTATCGTTTCCTCTACCTCATTTTTCCAAATACCTTTCTATGTCATTCACCATTCCTTCTCCGTTCTCCTTATTTAACCCTTTAGAAGTATTTTTGCCAGCATTGACTCACTTCACAATCGTCCCATACCATTTCGTGGCTCGTATTCATCACTCCTGCAGCGTTCTGTGTCGGGCCACGTTTCGTATTTTCGACCCATTACTAAATGAGTTTTTTTTGTTTCCCCCAAATTAACTCTGCATTTTCTCTCCCACCACAGCCATCACTTTCTCTTTACTTATTCTCACTCCCTCATTCGCTTCTTTGTTTCTTAATCTGAATACCTCATACAATCACTTTTTCTCAGTCTCGTGTTTTGCAGCAATCATTGCCATGTACGCATCTTTTTCCTACATATCGCCTTTTTTCCGATTCATTCCACTAAGCACACTTTTTGTGTCTTCCTACAGTAGCTCTTCCCCATATCAGCACAGCACAATTGACAACACAGTTTTTGAAGATTTTCCCTGCACTTTCAACGTGCACGGTGCCTTTTATTTGTTTGTTAGACACTGTTTCATTCATATTAAACTCATTACTCACAGCATCTGCGTATTTTATTCTCGCACCATTATCTACTAGTTTGTCTACTCTAATTCTAAACGTTCTCACTACGTTTGTTTTTCTTCTCCAAACCCACTTTTACCGTAAACCACTCTCGATACAACCAAAAAGTGCCCGACTCACTCATCATTGTTTATCTCTCACCAAGTTTCTAAGTCGTTCATCATACACTATCAAGTCAATCATACTTTTGGATTCATTATTTCCTTTGGCTTACATACTTTCAACACGTTCTCTATATTATTCCATAGGTTCTCACACTCTTGGTCTTTTCTCCATTCAACGGTGCATAGCATGCAATAGCAAAACTCTTCCAATTTCCACATTTGCCGGGGAGATACCAATTCGTACTGTTTAACATATATTGTCGCCCGAACTCCCTTTGCGTCATGCACTTCAGTCTCAATTGTAGACCATAGTGCTAGGCTGCCATACTCCATCCCCACAGCATCCCTTCCATTGCGGTTTGTCTCCCATACACACAGAATATCAAGCTACATTTCGTACATTACATTCGGAATTTCAAATTATGTACCACGCGTGCTTCAAACATTCTACATACCGACTCGCCATTGATTCCTTGCACAGTTGTCATTCAGTAGAAGTATTCTATAAACCATTATAATGATAAGTAAGAAACTCACACGTCTCACCAAATCGTGAGTGTAATCAATAAATTTTATTTTTTAATTCAACTTAAACTAGCTTAAATTGAATTTCATAATTTTTATTTTAAATATATCAAATAGCAATCATTTACACTCTAAAATTACTAAAATTACTAAAAAAGCATCCCAAATTAATTGTCCTATCCTAGTAAAGAAATTCCTATCAAAACTTCCTTCCTATTTCCTTCCTCAACTGTATTTAGGATTGTTTAAAAATCCTATCAGTGCCCCAGTCCTTTTTTCTCTCTTAGTAAATCCCCTGTAAACAACCGTACTCACCTTCCCTCATTATATTCTATTTCAATTCGATTAATTTCCAGTTGATCTAGAGCTACCTATCCTGACCAGTGAAAATCAAACGCATTACCTGCCTGTTTATTATAACCTGCCTGTTATTAATTCCATTCTAACCTGCCTGACATATTTCCTGATCTCTCGATATCCTAGTTCCAGTTACCAAAATATTTCTCCAGAAACGCAAGTACCTACTTACACTTTCTCGGTGTTTGTATCTCGAGGAGTTGTAATTAGTTACCCAATAACGTGGTTCTACTACTGGTGGATTCGGCCCCAAGAAGTAAAGCTATTTTGCAAAACCCCTTTTCCCTCTAGCCTCACGCCCGAGAAACAATATCAAATCTTTCCCTTCGGTGTACGTGCCTCGAAGGATAGGCAAGGTTTGTTAATAACATTTCTTTATTAATGGTGGTTTCAATCCCAATTATAAGGTAATCCTATACTGCGATATCCCTGTAATTTTCCCTTATATAGTTGCGTAAACCTTATCCCTATCTAAAATCCATTCGGAGTTACTACCACTAAGGGTGTATAGAAAACATTATTTCATTAATAAATCAGATTCACAAAACCAAACTCATACCGTTACCAGCATATCATATAAATTATCCCTGCAATTTCCCTTTATATCCGGTTCTATCATCCATTCGGAGTTACTACCATGAAGGATGTATAGAAAACAGTATTTAATTAATAACTAATCCTGATGCACCTTATAAATATACCACTTACCCCTGTATAATTCCTCTGTTATACACCCACTTGAATTAGTTTCCGAACTCCTACTACCTAGTGTCGAAACCGATTTTACTCCATCGTATTGCACTGTAATTTCAAGATAACACCACCAGAATAAAACTCACTAAATTTTATTTCATCTAACCCCACTACTACTTATTACACATAATTTCGAACACTCTACTTCCATTTCACATTATTTAAAACTTTAAATTAACCTACTTCTATTTAATTTCAAGTGTAATTATTTTACACCAGCACAATTGCATAAATCACATTGTATTACATCTTGTATTTTATAGAAGCATTTGATGCAATTACGTTCATTTACTTTCCACAATGTCAGAACGTTCAGTCTATATTAGTAATACTCATTAACGTTAAAATTAATCCTCATTCACAAAAATACAAACTTTCTAAACCTAAAGCAAGCTATCAGCTGATTACATTACAAACGCTATATAGGCCAAGGATACCGTCCTAACCTAATTAAATATACCAGGTTTTCACTCAATCTCGAATACTTATATTCCATTAATTTAACCCTACAAAGATTTCAATCCCTGTATTTTCATGACTCATTATTGCATAATTTCAAAATTAGTAAAAGAATCATGCTCACCTAAAAAGTCAATTTGTAGTTGCTGCTTCCAACATTCACTACATGGACCATTTATCTTCACTTACATCATTAACGCAACCGAAATTCATTCTTATTAATTTCTAATGACATCTTGAAGAGAAACATACAACCCAGTGGAAAATAACACATGTTTAATAAGACTTTGTTATATTTTACGACACAACACGACCTTCTCCGAAACCCGATCGCTAACATTAGATTGGAAAACCAGAGCCAGAATAAATTTTTTGTTTTTATATTGTTTAAGAAAGTATTATACTTTAATTTCCTTTTTCAGATTACAGTTATACAATACAGTTTATATACACTTTTCTACTAATTTGTTTCAACCACAGGCAACCCAACACACATTTGAGTGTTGAAAATTGCCAACAGAACCTCCACTGAGAAAACTAAGTTAGCAAAACAGGGCAATGATAAACATTTTATTGTGCACTCATTTAGGGTGTTACAACTTAAAGTAAAATAGCAACACTCTATCAACTACTAAGGGAGGATAGTCATTTGATTTTTGGCACAAAATTGGAATCGGGTAAACCTTTGGTAACACCGCGTTCGACCTTCAGCATCACATCGTCTCCGAAAGCTTTTTTCAAAAGTTGAAATGTTTCGGTAAAAGTTTTCACCAATTTCACGCAAAATTTCACGTAGCACCGTTGCTCCCGAAAATCGTACGTTGCAAAAATCGCCACGAAAGCTGAAACACTTACAAAGCAAATAATAACGTTTCGTTGGCCCGCATTTTAAAAAGTTCCGTTATTTTTTTAACAAACCTCGTACAACATTAATTAATACTTTGATAATGGATAATAAACGCCTTTTAATCTTAAACAATATAGTTAACAGTGCGTTTTATACTATTTGCACTAATCAAAATTGCTCATAAATATGAATTATAGTTGCTCAAAGTGATCTAATATTGCAATACTAGTGGTACACCTAATGTTAATTTAATGACGAAATTAACCTTAAGATTATGTTGTACTATTATTTACGTCGTGAAAGTTAGGCACATCTTATTCGTTTCCTTCATATTGATACATTACTCTCGCTCAGGTAATGCGCTCTACATGTGTTTCATTTTTAATGTATTCTTCTAGATTTATGTTCCTATAACTTCACTTTTTCCGACTTGCCCCACTCTATCGTAAAACAAGTGAAATCGTTCATATCTGATGGTTACAGAAGTCAAGTTACTTATTGCAAAAACCTAGAGTATTCGGAAAACAACATAATGTTGTATCTATATACGCGGAACAACAACTCGTTTCCAATAAAACTAACTAGCAGGAAC
Organism: Vesta saturnalis; assembly: GCA_036346205.1. Taxonomy (NCBI): domain Eukaryota; kingdom Metazoa; phylum Arthropoda; class Insecta; order Coleoptera; family Lampyridae; genus Vesta; species Vesta saturnalis. Next base: position 25,047 of record JARFJB010002210.1, on the reverse strand, counting down.
TCTAACATTTTAAAAGGAAGAAAAACGATTGTTTTAAATCACGGTTTTCTCTGTAATTACCAAAATGATTTAATGCCAGAGTTAAAAGACGCCTACTTAGAAAGATACGATGCAAATGTTATTATTGTGGACTGGTCACATTATTCTGTCGATTACTATACTAATTGCTACTGTAATTTACCAAAGGTGGCTGACACTGTCGCTGAATTTCTCTGTAAAGCTGATTCTGAATCAAATTTAGATATTACACAGCTTCATGTTATTGGTCATTCCATGGGAGGACAACTAGCTGGTCTTATTGGTCAAAACGTAAAAGACAGATGCAATAATCTTCTGGGTAGAATTACCGGTTTAGATCCCGCAGGACCGTTATATCTTGGTAGTGACATATCAAAACGATTGGATGCGTCAGACGCAAAACTTGTTGTAGTTATCCACACAAATATGGGAATGTTAGGATATTTAGGAACCTGTGGAACAGTTGATTTTTATCCAAACATGGGAATATTCCAAGAAGGTTGCTCGATATTTAATGCACCCACTAGCGACGTTATCGATGTGCTTATATATCCTGGTACGTAAAGTGAACCACTATTACATAAATTATTACATTATAATTTTAGCGGCTTGCAGTCACCTTCGTTCTGTTAACTACTTCATTGAAAGTATCAAGGGTCATAAATTTGTAGGTAAACGTTGTCTTCTTTGTGGTGTCTGCATCCCAAATCCAACTGCAAATACTTATGCTATTATGGGTGAAGATTTTGAAGCTGACTACATACCATGCAGTTATTATTTGGATACAAATAGCTCGCCCCCTTACGAAAAAGGCTAAATTATAGTCTTGCATGTTAGAGTATACCTTTCTACGTTATCTCAACAAAAATTTGTTTCTTTATTTCATTTAATTATGTGTAAAATGCTTAATAAACAACAAATTATTCGGTTTATTTAGGTTACTAGTGTAAATCGAAAACACTGTAACAGATGACCATAACTAGCACATTTTTGTTTAACCCGCTTCTACAATGTATGGTGTATCTACAACTGTATGTCGTCTAAACCTTCCAGTACATAGCAAACTGTTGGGAAATAATTCAGAATGGGATTAAGTAAGCCAAACATGATTTAAACTACAAGACTATAGCGAACAGATGTTCGAATTTCTGTCGCTAGCGTAAGTGTTATAAACTCTTTGTGACCGTGATTTTTTCTTCGATACCGTTGGACATTTTTTTAACAATAAGACTGACATGTTAGAAAAGAGGTCCGCCCTTTTTATTCAGGGTATTAATACAAATTGCAATATGTTTTGCTCTAATTTTTCATAACAGTTTGCGTAACCTTATTGTAAAATAAGGAACACTGGAACTGTGCCAGAACGTGCAACAAACAAAATAAACCCACGTATCGCACAAAAAATACCGAATGCGTTTCAATATCTAAGCTATCATAATCACCGGTCGACTAGGACCAACTTGTTTGTTGAAGACCTTTAAGCTTTCATGGCAATCAAGTACGTGCTTATTACTAACTTGTTTGATTAAAGACCTGTTGTCTACTACAAGATTTCTATAAAACATATGTAGAACTACGGGAGAATTGTCCCAACGTTTGCAGTTGATATGAGCTAAATTTTCTTGAAAACGAATTTTGATTGGTTGTTTAGTTATCCCTACATATACTGTTCACAATTTTTATAATTAATTGTATAAATTCCCGACCGTTTCTGCTTATCCACTTGATCTTTTAAATTTCCTAAAAGAGTTTGCAAACTGTCATCTGAAGTAGTGACTGTTTTCAAAGTAACTTTGGGAAAGATTTTAGACAGAGCTTTTGTATAAGCAGGATAGTTTGGTAATTTTTCATACTTTGCTTCTATTTGTTCTCTAGCGTTAGCTAATGTAGTTACCTTCTTAGCTCTCATCATACGTATTTGATTCCTAATTATAGTAATAACCATTTCATCTGAAAACGAATTGTATGCGCAATTCTTTATTATAATTTTATTCTGAGGAAAATTAAGTAACCAAAAAATTAAAAGCCGCGAATTTATCTTATCTACAGTGATTGGAGCCATTGATTATGATTATTTTCGTGATTGTTTCCTTACGATAAAGGTCCATATCTACTTAACTACCGTTTCTTGTTACCAAGGTATCAATAAAAGGGAGTCATTTACCTTATCTCCTAACAAATCTTCTGAGACTTTAACAAAGAAAAAATAGATTACTTAAATAAAGGTTTGAAATATAATCTTAGTTTTAACAAAATTCCGTTGGACAAACTCACAGTTGGCTTAGAAAGTTTGTTTAAATCATTGGATGAAAAGTATGTAAGCAAGCCAGCCAAAATCAAATTTTAGAAAATATCCAGCAGGAGTCAAGATTTAATTGAAACCATTCAGAGTCGATCTTGGCGAAACTTTGTAAAAATGTGTAAAACGAGGTATTATATTATGCTCTGTGCAATTTTTTGATGGAACGCGTAAAGTAGCGACAAGAAACTTACGTAGAATCTAAGTATTCAAATTTGTTCAATATCTGT
>JARFJB010002210.1:0-17500 GCA_036346205.1 Vesta saturnalis | reverse complement strand
ACACACCACACACGACACACGACACACACACGACACACACACACGACACACACACGCACACACACGCACACACACGCACACACACGCACACACGCACACACACACACACACACACACACACACACACACACACACGCACACACACACACACGCACACACACGCACACACACGCACACACACACGCACACACACGCACACACACGACACACACACACACCCACACACGCACACACCACACACACACGCACACACACCACACACACACACACACACGCACACGCACGCACACGCACGCACGCACGACACGCACACGCACACGCACACGCACACCCACACGCACACGCACACGCACACGCACACGCACACACGCACACGCACACGCACACGCACACGCACACGCACACGCACACGCACACGCACACGCACACGCACACCACACACACACACACACACACACACACACACACACACACACACACACACACACACACACACACACACACACACACACACACACACACACACACACACACACACACACACCCCACACATACTCCACTCTTACACACCCTTCTATATCTACAAATTTATCTAGCTAGTTTCAACGAATTATAACTATATATTTCGTATCACCCATGAGACAAAAGGAAATCTACAACATTGGAATTACTTACATAAATTAATGACGTGCAATTGAATTTACATGAAACCTTCGAATGGTAAATAAGGGGATACATAATTATCATAAATAATAATTGTTAAGATTATTTCATTTCTTTTCATTTCCATTTTGTAGGTTGGAAGGTCGTGTGTTGTTCCACAGCAGATATTTTCATGTTACAAAGGAAAAGCAAAAGCCACGTATTTCATTCCCTCCTCAGTGGGGAGGGCGGGCTTCAGCCACAATCATGGATTACCAAAATACATACATGCATGTGTGGTCAGGATAGGCTCGGAAGGAACTGATTTAGGGTTCGGAGGGGGAAAATACTACATGTGTATGAAGAAAACCTCCTGAAAGGACCTCATACATGATAGACGGTAACGGGAATCGAACCATTTACCTCCCGAATCCCAAGCAGATCGCCATGTCATCATTACTCTACTGGCTTGGTTCTTATGTTGCAACTTATTGCATGTTATAATTTAAAATTTGCGCAAAAGGCATATTTTGAATCTTCAAATATCGGTTACGCAACCCATTTTGAAATTTAATTTTAAAGTATGTAAGCAAGCCAGTCAAAATGAAATTTTAGAAAATATCCAGCAGGAGTCAAGATTTAATTGAAACCATTCAGAGTCGATCTTGGCGAAACTTTGCAAAAATTTGTAAAACGAGGTATTATATTATGCTCTGTGCAACTTTTTGAAGGAACGTGTAAAGTAGCGACAAGAAACTTAGGTAGAATCTAAGTATTTAAATTTCTTTAATATCTGAATATCTCTATCGGAAAATATGTTAATAAATTTTAAAAAGAAAGTACTATTTTTCGTAATTTTTCTGTATGAAGCTCCTTAACACACAATAAAATAGATCCAAAAATTAATTAAATATGATTGAAAATATTTTATACAAACGTCGGCTATGGAGCTTTATTAAGCTAACGTTTATATATCTATTAACATCTGTTTGACATGAATTACTTAAACGTTCATTTGGCACATATTATTGTTTCTGTCTGTATTTTGGTTATGAAAGTATTAAAAAGAGATGAAATAATTATCCAAGATTATCTACACAGACGCGCGCGCGCACGCGCGCACGGACGCACTCACACACACTTCTATATCTACATATGCATTTAGGCAATTCCACGAAAAAAACGATGCAGGTCACAAATTTATTTAGCTAATTCCAATGAATTATTTATGCTACTATATATTTCGTATCATCCCATGAGTCAAAAGGTAATCTAGAACATTGGGATTACTTAAATAAATTAATGACGTGCAATTGAAGTTACATGAAAGCATCGGATGGTAAATAAGAGGATACATAATTATCATAAATAATAATTGTTAAGATTATTTCATTTCTTTTAATTTCCACTTTGTAGGTTGGAAGGTCGTGTGTTGTTCCACACCAGATATTTTCGTGTTGCAAAGGAAAAGGAAAGGCAACGTATTTCATTCCCTCCTCAATGGGGAGGGCGGGCTTCAGCCACAATCATGGATTACCAGAATACATAGATGCATGTGTGGTCAGGATAGGATCGGAAGGAACCGAGTTAGTGTTCGTAGGGGAAAAATACTACATGTGTATGAACAAAACCTCCTGAAAGAACCTCATTCAGGATAGACGGTAACGGGAATCGAACCATTTACCTCCCGAATCCTTAGCAGATCGCCGTGTCATCATTACTCTACTGGCTCGGTTCTTATGTTGCAACTTATTGCATATTATAATTTAAAATTTGCGTAAAGGCACATTTTGAATCTTCAAATATTAAGTTTATTAAATTTTTCAGAAATTCTTACTGCCATAATTAAAATAATAAAAATTTCTACATGAATATGTTTTCATTTGGAATTGCATTATAAAATTTTTGGTAATACCACTTTTAGCGGAATTCCAGTTGTTATCTTTTTATGTGGTTAAAAGTGTAATATTTATAAAAAATATTTGGCCATACAGTCATTCAGTCAATTTGACTAGTCTTATCCTTTGATTACGTGTTTACACGTGCGTCAATTTGCACAGGGTTTTTTTTAAGGATTCAATATTAAAGGCACGGTTACAGTAACCCCGCCAAACATTTCATAGCAGTGAATGGAGGTTTGAAGTATTTACATATCTATTAAGTATTGATTTTAAAGTAGCCGCACTCAATTCCATCACAACCAAATTGCTTTTATTGCAAATTTTTAACGTACGCATGAATTAAAGATGGTATGAAAATGGTAATCCAAGAATGTAGTGAAGCTATTCATTGATTTATAAAGAAATTAAATGGCTTAACAGAAATATTTCTAATAGTTTTTTTGCTAATGTTAAAATTTCTATGTAGATACATAAACTAATGACGTCAATTACATAAATTTCGCACTTTAAAAGCCATCAATTATTTAAATTAGATTGAAAGTACGCAAAATTTGATGGAAGTCTTTAATGAATTTTGTAGTAATTTTAATTACGCAATTTACTATCTATGCCCTTGATAATAACATTAATGTTGAAAACTTTACCTAATGATACTAAACGTGATACATAAAAGAACATCAATAAACACAACCATCAGATTTAGCTATTTAGTCTTAAAGGTTAATTATGAGTAAAGGAAGTGTATTTACCATTTTTTGTGTGTTAGTAAAGTTTTCTACTGCCGGTAAGGGTTTATAATGTAGTATAATTAACTGTAACGCTATTTATATTTTTTTCAGATTTATGTTCGTACAATTTCAGTTTCACTGACTTGCCAAATTCTATTATAGGTGAGGCGAGCAGCTTAATTTTGGGAAATCTGATTAATGACATTGATGACTGTTCAAACCTCGCGTACTCAGAGAAAAATATAAAATTTTGGTTGTATACAAGATATAGCCCTTCAGTCCCTATTCAAATTTTTAGTTCAGATACATCAATGTTGAATGGAAGAAAAACAATTGTTCTCGCGCATGGATGGCTTTGCAACACGAGGAATGAGGAATTCCTCACACTTAAAGACGCTTATTTAACACGATATGACGCAAATATAGTTATGATCGATTGGTCGTTATATTCGCTTGATTACTACGCTAATTGCTATTGTCACGTACAAAGAATTGCTAAAACTTCTGCGGATTTCTTGTGTAAGGCTGATTTAGATTTGAACATTAATATAAATCAGCTACACATTGTCGGACATTCGATAGGTGGTCAATTAGTGGGTTTAATTGGCCAAGAAGTTCAAACAAGGTGTCTTAAGTTAATTAAAAGAATTAGTGCATTAGATCCGGCCGGTCCATTGTATAATGGTAAAGATAAATCTGAAAGGTTAGATGCATCTGATGCGGTAGAAGTTATGGTCTGTCATTCGAATATGGCAATTTTAGGATATACAGGTAGTTGTGGAACCGCAGATTATTACCCTAATATGGGTTATTATCAAAATGGTTGTTCAGTGTTTAATTCGCCTGGAAGTAATCTGATAGATAAGTTAGCATATCCTGGTAAGTAGTGCAAGTGATTAATACAATACATGTACTTACAAAAAATTTAGTGTTTTGTAGCCATTTACGTTGTGTCAATTACATGATAGAAAGCATCAGTTCTAATAATTTTAAAGGACCAAATTGCTTATTCTGTGGTGATTGCACTGCAAATCGATTTGCTGATTTTTATGGAACTATGGGCGAAGATTATATTGCTCCACAAAAATATTGTGGTTATTACATGGACACAAACAGTGAAGCACCATATGGCCAAGGTTAAACTAATCGTGCATTCTACATATATATAACTTAGAAAATAAGTTAGGAAATGTCTCCGTGTTTCTATTAGTTGTATTTCGTCACGCTGAAAGCGGTTATACCTTCGTTTACCAAAAACTACCTTACAAAAATAGACTGATTTATTTCTAAGCATAGATGATAATACTATTTGTCTGTATCTGTCTCAGTAAAAAACGCTATTAAATGTTAGTGATTAGAAATCATGAATCGGAGTATAGCAGGGGTTGGCAGCTGCAATATATTTTCAAGTATTATTATATTCCAGCAGAGTAAACTTACTAGTTGAAGTACTCAATAATAATGTATATCAGTTGTTGTACTTCAATTATTTGTAAAAATTATTGTTACTGCTTGCTGATTAGCCAAAAACTACCTAATGGCGAAATAACATTAAACAAACATTAAATAAGTTATGGCAATAAACTAATTGTTTACCTATTTGTGTATTTTTACTTGAAATGTTACCCTTTTTAAAAATACTATTAGATAGTACACAACAAAGCATATATATAAACACTAATACATGTTTAAATTCGAGATAAGGACGTAGTATAATTTCTATGTTTACCTTCCGTTCACATTAGCTAAGTTGTTAAAATTTTTATAAACAACACTAAGGAATCACGAATTCAAAAGTAATTATTGTTAATTTGAAATTAAATATTTAATTAGAACTCAAATTGCGTATGATTAATTAACAGTAATACACCTTGCGAACAAGTTCTATAATTACTTACCTGTAAGGACCTTATTATTGAAACAAACAATGTCAATTATAATAATGTCACCGAACAAAGACTACTAAATAAAGAGATTCATAGCAATTAATACATCAGAGAATATCTCGAAAAATACAACACATTACATACCTAATAATTTGGCTTTATAGTAACGGTTTTCGGTACAGTAGAATGGTTATTGATCATAGAGGTCCAAAATTTGTTTACTCGAGTAGTCTCAGATATAGGGAAAATAACTTTTCCTACAAAACTAATATAAATGTAATACTGTAGTCTTCCACAAAAATTAATATAGGTATATTTCCAAATAATCAAATTACGCAATAATTGCATACAAACGTCAGGGGTGCCTCCACTCAACATTCCCGTATACAAACACACATATAAAAGTATTAACGAATTTATAAAATTAGATAATAAATTTTGAATAAGTATACCAATTTAGAGTGTAAATGCATGTTAAAATAAAATTTAAAAACAATTAAAAAAAATATTTCTTTGTCGGTGGTAGAACTCCCCTTAATTGCATTACAACACCAACCACTTGACCATGTGACTATTATCTCTATTATATATAACTTATATTGTTAGCATTATTAAATTTTTCACTTTCAGTTCGACAATCGAGCTGAAAAAATTTATACATGCGTTATTCGCAATTTTTAAGGATGCTGCAGCATTCCATCCGAATACCATGGTTGCAAGTTATAAAAGAAGAAATTTTTTCTAGTACCACCATGAGCTTTAAATTTAATATCTAGTAGTTTTTCAGTGTCCTTCATACGTGTACGGAGTTTCATATTGATAGCTGCATTTTTAAGACTAGTTTACTTGAAAAACTTTGAAAACTGTGCTCGTTAAAAGGTACTTCTGATAGTTCTATGTGTCCCAAAAGTTGATACTTACATCATAACTCGATTAAATTTTGTTAAATGTGTTTTTTTGGCTGACAAATTTCATTGTTAGCTTACTCGTAGAGAGTGTTCTGGTTTGTCATCTTTAAGGCAGTTTAACAATATTTAATTTTTAATGATCTCTAGTTATTCTTTACTATAATTTGAAATTTAATTTTTAGAGTTGGCTTTTTACGTTTCTCAAACTGCTGTATTAATAGCAGGCTGATGTTTATGTTTTAATTTTTCAACTTTGACAAAATTGTTTACAACATCTTTAACAATTCTTACAAATATTACTACTGACGAAGATAACTGTAAGTGTTATCGAAACGTTTAGATTGTATAATTTAAAGTACACCATTAAAAAATCCCAAAAAAGATAAGTATTTTATTATAAGCGGTATCTGTTTTGGGTGGGATATTTTCCATATTATCGATTTTTTTGCTTTAATCGCTCCAAAATGGTACTAGTGATAATAATTTCACTATGCGCGGGTCCAAAAACCTGTGCTCAAATTTTTATTAAACAAAATATTAAAAAAACATGAAAAATTTAGCTTTTTTTATTCTTTGAACTAGAATATCTCAAAAGCTATTTATTTCAGAGTAAAGTTGCAAAGGAAAAAAAATTTCGTAATTTCATTTTAAACAACAAACAGGGAATTTAAAATCGAAAAATACATTCTTAGTATTGCAAAAATAGCAAAAAAACAAAATGTAGAAAAACAAGCATTTTTGAAATTTCTCTTTCGAATACTCATATAAAAGGTAGGGACTTCATACTTTGTTACACGTCCAAACCGCACTAGGCGTCGTGCATGCCTACTAATGTAAGCGGGTTGCCAAGCCAGCTAACAGGGAGATGGGCGTGGTCGAAATAATAAGTAAAATGAATGATTAATAAGCTCAAACACCTTACACTTATACTCAAATAGCTCAATTCGGGAAAATATGTCTCTAGGCGCCACCACAATCGAAACTTTGTTAATATAATTATCTTAAGCTGGATGTTAATTAACCCTACTTGATTGTCGAAAGTAGGATTGTGCTTACACGGTAAACTCATATACGAAGGTTCTAACACAAACACTCGTCCCAAACAATTCAACTCAAACTCAAATAAATTTAGTACTACCCAGGTTATTAAAAACTTTTTGAATACACCTCGTATACCAAAACTTCTAAAATAAAATTTATCACTCAAATTCATTCACGTAACCAACAGTTATATTTTCTACTTATTACTGAATAAAATATTTCTTCATCCAACATTCGGTAATTAATTTTTTAAATTCTTAACATGAACGATATCTTTTAAATTTACTTTACTTCTGAATCGTATTTGACATTCGTAAACATTTAAGGTTTCAAAACTCCAACTTTTATTATACTTAATGAAATTTAAACTAACAACTGATCTGTTAATAGTGCATTGCTCTAATGACACAAACATGAAAATTTTGCAATCAACCTGGCTAATAAAATCTTTCTGGTTGCTCATAAATCTGACAATTAAAATATGCAAAGCTTACTTTTAAAATTGTCAAAACAAGATCACCAAAATATCTTTCAGAACAAAGGAATTCACTTAATACACAATAAGCTCAAAGTCACAAATGTAAATACTTAAAACACTAATTGTCTCCTCACAAAAAAAAATTGCCATACGACTCAACATTCACTAATCTCAACAAGTTCAATCGATAATTCGTCAACAATCAGTAATCTAAACTTCAGAATCCAAAATTCTACTACAATATTTCATCAAACATCAAAATTAAGTCACAGTTCATTCACAAGGCCCCACGTTGGGCGCCAAATAATTATGTTACACGTCCAAACCGCACTAGGCGTCGTGCATGCTTACTAATGTAAGCGGGTTGCCAAGCCAGCTAACAGGGAGATGGGCGTGGTCGAAATAATAAGTAAAATGAATGATTAATATGCTCAAACACCTTACACCTAAATTCAAACAGCTCAGTCCAGGAAGATATGTCTCTAGGCGCCACCACAATCGAAACTTTGTTAATATAATTGTCTTAAGCTGGATGTTAATTAACCCTACTTGATTGTGGAAAGTAGGATTGTGCTTACTCGGTAAACTCATATACGAAGGTTCTAACACAAACACTCGTCCCAAACAATTCAACTCAAACTCAAATAAATTTAGTACTACCCAGGTTATTAAAAACTTTTTGAATACACCTCGTATACCAAAACTTCTAAAATAAAATTGATTTTTAAAATTCTTAACATGAACGATATCTTTTAAATTTACTTTACTTCTGAATCGTATTTGACATTCGTAAACATTTAAGGTTTCAAAACTCCAACTCTTTGTTATACTTAATGAAATTTAAACTAACAGCTGATCTGTTAATAGTGCATTGCTCTAATGACACAAACATGAAAATTTTGCCATCAACCTGACTAATAAGACTTTTCAGGTTGTTCCTTAAATTTGAAAAATTAAAATATGCAAAGCTTACTTTTAAAATTGTCAAAACAAGATCACCAATTAAGTAAATGTTACATCTGTGTTTCATACCTGGTTAAATAAACAACAAAGTAAAAAAATATAACGATAAATATATATTGTCCTGCATAAAATAATCAAAAACAAATGTTTACATGCACAAGGATATTTACATATACCTCAACAACGTGGTTGAAAATCAAAACCACACGTCACTACCAATTTCTGCAAAATTCTTAATACTATACAACCCAACACAACATAATTCGAGAACGATTATCTTTTCGTTTCTAAGCTAATTAATATTTAATCACATTACACAAATGAACTAAACCAAAGAGATAATCGTGCTTTACTAAATTTTTAAAATACTTAAATATAAACCTTACTTAAAATCGTCCATTAATCCTTGGATTTTCTTTCTTCCGTAAACCAAATATTTGTAGTCCATTTGTACTGCTTAAAATTGCCTGAAGCACATTACAAAAGGCTCAATAAAACTTATTCCTCTGTGCACTCACAAATAGTCTAATAACACGTAATAAGCTGTATACGTTTGGTTACCTCCTAAAATTTCTAGCAACCTTTACACCAATTTAGTCCCTTATACAGATAAAACTTTCAATGTCATATAACGTTATTTAAACATTGGCTTAATATACAACGAACGCTTCGTTCACTTAACAGGTGGTCTCATAAATACTTTTAGCCGAATCTCGTTACAAGAACACGCGCTGCACTTAATACTTTAACATAACATCTGTTATCTTTATTCAAATCTGCTTACGCACTATTATTTTCTTGAAAATAAACAAACTAATTTTTATCTTCAACTTCAATTTTATTATCGTTTTATTTATGAATGTCTTTTTCGATTCATCCCCGGTTCGGGTTACGCAGTTGTTTAAACAATTACTGCCTCATTAAAATTCACAAATATACTCCAACATCATCACATTCTATCCCACACTACCTCGCACGCGCGTCTCACCGAGCTCTCATCACAAGCCAAAAGCTAACTTCCTAACTCTAACTTCAACTAACTCGTCAATCTCTGACTTTCCTATTTATAACTTCAGTCATCCATCTTTAAACATGTCTTCCTTCCGCGTTATATTCTCCAATAATATTCATTCAAAATTCCATAGTTCTGATAGCTGCTTCCCTCTATACAAGCACGCGTGTAATTACAATACATCGCCATATTTGTTCTTACTTACAAATTTTACAATTACTTCATGAAGAAATCATTTTTCGTCACCACATTCATTCAGTAGCCACTCTGGTCCATTACACAACTTTTAACCTTTATCTCCAACCTGCGCTCGATCTCGTTCCGCAACATTTGCAAAAATAAGCACCGTCTAAGGTCTCAAATTCCATATACATACATTTATTCTCAAAACAATTGCACAACATTACAAAACTTTCTGAAATTAACACTTAAACATACCCAATCTTTCTCTACATATTTTCTAAAACATTTTACACTTATTCTTCACATTTTCTGACCAAAATTACTCGTTTATCCAACAACATTCCATCTCTAACGGCAGCAAAATAGTAGCGATACAGTGGCAAGCATTATCGTCCCCTCGTCAAATTTCTCTTCACATCTACATTCATCAAAATCTAATTATTCCAACACTAAAGTCTCTATAACATTCAAATACACGTATCTACATACAGAATTATATTTCTCCTACATTTCCAGTGGCGTATCATACACCCACATACATTATGCATTCACACAAAAAATTTTTTTTTTCGTTCAAACTCAATACACTCGTGCTCAGAACACGTAATACACGTCATTATAACATCCTACATACAGGGTGCGTCAACGCAACCTGACAACTTGGCAAAAAAAAACTTTTTGGTATGGTACATCACCACACGAAATTTGATCGGTCTGATAGTTCTTCAACAATAATTTTGTAATCTACATTTTGGAAAAAAAATTACAATTATTTAAAAATAAACAGAGCCTAAACTAAGACCTCCAGATACTTGAAAATGTAATCACATATAAACTCTCAAATGTATTTTGAAAAATTGAAATCCATTAATTAGGAGAACCGTAGCAATTTTTTAAACATTTGTATAAATTTTGGGCTTATAAACAATTAGAATAACTTTGCGAATTATAATTTCTTTTTATATTTAAACTTATATTGAAAGTATTCGGCATTATTTGTTCAAAAGCTCCAAAATTGAGAAATTTAAAAAAATTAGTAAAATAGGATTAAATATCAGTGTTTAACGTTATATAAGATATAAAAATACAAATTCAGAAAATTTTTATTTTATTTATTTTTTAAGCGCTGTATGTTTTATGTTAATACCATAGAACATGTAATCATTTTACTTAAATTTTTTTTTTTATACGAATTATGTTTTTAATTTTTTATTATTTTAAGAAGCGTCTTTCTGAATACTTGCAATCTAAGTTTAAATATAAAAAAAAATTAAATTTCGCAAAGTTATTCTAATTGTTGATAAGCCCAAAATTTACACAAATGTTTAAAAAATGGCCACGGTTCTCCTAATTAATGGATTTGAATTTTTCAAAAGACATTTGAGAGTTTGAGTGCTCCTTATTATGTCGTTAAATTTTCAAGTATATAGAGGTCCTAGTTTAGACACTTTTTTTTAAAAATATAGATTGCCAAATTATTGTTAAAAAACTATCAGACCGATATTAATGAAATTTGGTGGGGTGATTTATCCATACCTGTTATATGAGTGCGCCAAACAAAAATTTCAAAGATAACATTTTTTCATTGTTTTTTGCTATTTTTGCAATACGAAGAATGTATTCTTCGATTTTAAATTAGCTGGTTCTTGTGTAAAATTTAATTACGAAACTTTTTTTCCTTTGCAACTTTTCTCTGAAATAAATAGCTTTTGAGTTCAAAGAAAAAAAAGCATGATTTTTCACGTTTTTTTAACATTTCGTTTAATAAAATAATGAGCACATGTTTTTGGGCCCGCGAATAGTGAAATTATTATTACTAGTACCATTTTAGAGTTATTAAAGCAAAAAAATTCGATATGGAAAACAACCAAACATGGGCATTTTAAAACATACCGTCTGGTCTAAAATGCCATTTCACATTTTTGTAAATAAGTCGTAATTAAAATGAAAAAAAAAACACTTGTGTTAAATCAATTTAATCATAAATGCCAACAGTTGAGGAATTATTTGCATTATTTTCTTGTTTACAGAATGACTTAAAAGTAAAAAAAATATATAACAAACCTTAATCCATAAGCGCTCATAAACTTGGTCAATTGAACACCGCGAATCCCATCAATAACTTTCCATAAGGTTGGATGATCTACACCAAATTCAGATTGCAAGCGCCTATGTGCCGCTTCAGCATAATTATTTGTGCGTGATTCATTATTTAAGGTTCTCGTATAATAGGACCAAATTTTAGAATCGAATAGAGGTCGACGTCGGCGACTATTACGCTGCATTCTACCAATATACGTGTCCTCAAAATAGTCCAAAATTGGTTCAAATTCATTCGGCAATGAATTATTTAACGCTTGCAATCCGTTTTCCACGTCATTAATTGGGACAAACGCAAGAGCAGCAATCATTCGGGCATGAAGTACAAAATCTGAATTATCATTGTACCAACTTATGAGGCGTTCTTGTATCAATTTTCTCTTTAAATTCTTCACTAAGTGGAATGAACACCCATTCAACTCCGCATGAGGAAAATTAGATTTGAAAGCATTAATTACATCCAGTTCAAAATCCAGAGACATCTGAGACGCTTGGAAATTTGGCCAAGTATTACAAATTAAATGTATCATGCGCGTGTACGTCTCTTCTGTTTTATTTGGCAACAGTGCATATAAAATGGGTAAAACGAAACCACCACGTTCTGCCATTATAACAAAGATCTGAAAAAACAATTTACACAACTCAAAAATTCATGTGGATATGTATCAATCAAATTTTGTTTTGAATTTATCGTATGAATAAAAAAAACCTAATATTTATTTAATTTTAATTGTAGGTATCATCGAATAATAAAATTAGAGCATAATGAACTTTTAACGTGTCATTCTTTATAAGAATAACAGATAACATCACTGAAGGATACACACCTGTTGAAATAAGTTGGGAGTAAGTCGAAAAGTCCCATCAACGTAAATTTTTCTTACGTGCATAATTCACGTTTAAATACTGGCTTTACCAAAAATTATAATTCTCATGTCGTCACCAAATCGAGAATCAGCAAGTAAAAAATTGTCTTCTCCATAATTCTTGTAATTGTAAGGTATTACAATAGATGCGCGACCTAGAGGTTGTGCTGGTGCTGCATTAACCAACTTTCGGGAACGTTGAACAATTTGTCGCACAGCATTTTGACTTTGAAAACTACCCTAGCTCCACCCGACATGGTTTGAGTGATGTTGGTACGGATTTGATTTGGGATTTCTCGAGTTTCGATAGCTCTCCGTTTAATTGCGTTAATTGTATGCACCACTTCGACCCGTGCAGCATCACTACCATGACAATACGTACCAACAATCCGAACAAACTCGTCACTTACAGCGTCTGTATAAATACGACCTTTACATCGAATATTTTTATTTAGTTCAAGATCACACCGCCATGATTTTTTCGTACCATTAGCAACTAACTTAACAACTAACGAAACAATACAGATATCCATTGTGTTCATATTTTTCCCTGTTGCGAATTGAACGTATCATTGTGAACGCAATTTAATTAATCGTAAAGCACGCGAAGAACTACTAAATGCAAAGTCGAAACCTGCATATTTCTGCAAAATTATCATCCCCCCTTTCATATATTTGAGTTATTAGAAACACCAAAGAATTTTAATTCATTTGTAAGTAATTGTTTCTTAAGTCTCATTATATTATTATTTAGCAAAAAGCGTTGTTTGCTTTATCTGTGTTTAATAGTAACTGAAATCTAATACTTATCAAAGATTATGTTCAATTGTACTTAATCCCTTAATTTGCGTTTTTCATTAAACGCAGACTAAATGGAAACACCTTTGCTAATGTTTGTTTAATGAGACTTCAGCATCAGTAAGAATTTTTTTCTTTGTTTATTGACCCGTTGATTCACAGATACTGTGAATGAGGATTACGAGTTTAAGAGGTATAACAACTTACTTGAGAATGTAAGAAATTGTACATTTATCGAACTGTTATATTGATACCAGGAGTATGGTTGGGTTTTTATATTTTTTATATTTCATAAAGGAGGGGGTACGTTTTAAACGTAAAATACCTTTTGGTCAGAATTTAACCAACAGTTTTTGATATACAGGGTCTGCAATATCACTATTTGATATTTTCAATATATCATAAAATGGACATTTTTGCCAATATTAACGCAAAACTTAGTGGAATGTTATTTTTTTGTGCTACTGGTTACAACCTGTTCTTTACTTTCATTATTTTTGTACATACACCTGATATACAGGGTGAGACCAAATATATGTATCTGAAAAGAATTATACGGGGTATTGTTTTGATATTTTGGTGAATGGCCACACACACACACACACAACACACAAAATATATATATATATATATATATATATATATATATATATATATATATATATATATATATATATATATATATATCCATTTAAATTATTATTAGTTAAGTCCCCTAGACGTCCGTTATACAGAGTGTTTCATTTCTTTAATAGATTTAATTGAGTATTATTATACTTCCTAGTTAATTTTCTGATAACTTAATTGAATTGCCTATATTAAAATAAACTATTTGCTAACTGTATATACCTACATAATAGTGACGATGTGTTTATACTGATACTGGGTGTCCAAGTACAAAGGACCAAAGCGATATCTTACACTTCATATAGGTACGGAAAAAACCGTTAACATAAAAAATCCCTTGCAATTGGATGTCGTTGCGAAATAGAAAGCTTTTGGAGATTGACAGATAGAAAGGTTAGATGTGCTTCATTTATTATGCTCACTATTTTCTAATAAAATTTTCAGTAGATTCTTTTCATAAAGAAGGCGCTTGTCGAAGTTCATCTTTATTTTGCAAAACTAAGATAAGAAAATTCTTTAAGATAGTAGTGTCTTCACTGTTCACACCATCGACAGACCGGTTTCGCAGGTCTACCTGCATCATCACTACCGCTTTGTATAGTCATTGGAAATAAGAAACGTTTATGTAGAGACGTTAATGAACGTATTCTAATATATTAAAAATATCTAAGCTTAATAAGATATCAGTTAACTGAACTGATGAGGCAGAAAACAGTAAATAATTTTTGGTCTTGATATAACCATTGTCATAGAAATCAAAAAGTTGCATAATCAAATGTTAAATGTCTATCACCTCCACATTATTTGCATTTAGTATATGATTTAAAACATTTGTAGCGTATCCTAAAAACCATAGTACAGCTGTCACATGAGAACAAGTACCTAAAGTTCTGGCACCAGACTGGCAGGTGCAGTAAGTACCTAATATTGGGTTAGGTTCTTCTTCCTCATTATTCGGCACAAATGCAATCCACAACTGACAACGAGTAGCATTTCTAAGGCGAGAATATATCCTTACCCGTATAAAACCGGGTTCGTAGTTTTCATCAAATTGATATTGAACCTGGCGGTCCTCTATTTCATTGTCCTGTATATAAGAAGGAGCAAGCTTTAATTGAAAAATACCTACAGTTAACTCTTTAAGATAGTAATGTGGCAAACGTGGGAATGAGGAAACGATAATTTCATTTATATCAACCCATCTGCCCCTTCTAGCGCGTAAGTTTTC
This sequence comes from Vesta saturnalis, assembly GCA_036346205.1. Classification (NCBI taxonomy): domain Eukaryota; kingdom Metazoa; phylum Arthropoda; class Insecta; order Coleoptera; family Lampyridae; genus Vesta; species Vesta saturnalis. The sequence goes on along the minus strand of JARFJB010002210.1, from coordinate 2,139 downwards.
ATCCTCAACCCTGGCTGGAACAACATTTGGCTCTTGAACTTTTTGAAGAATATTTTCAGCTAGTTCAATAGTAGCATCTTGCATTAAAATGGGTGCAAAATATTTATTTATAATTGCTACAGCAATTTTAAGAAAATCAGCAATATTACAAATGTGGGGTGTTTTTATCTTAAAGCTAAAATTTGCTAAAAATTGATTTTAAGTGCCCATTGCGTGCTTCTACGATCCACCTGGTTTTCGTAACGAGACGACTATCATCAGCCTCTTCTGTGAATAACTGTAGCTAAACTCTGGGCAAAAAGGTTGGCATTTTAAAATTAATACCTAATCTATTTAAAGCTGGAATAGCATCCAAGTACCCGCGGTCGAGAATGAAAATATCTCCTTCATTAAACCATTCACGCATTCCATTTACATCTCTATTAAATTCACTTATAAGTATGTTAACATCGTTGTTTTCAGAATTTAAGAAATATGGCCCTTGAATGTCTAGAATAAATCCGCTCTGGGCAACAAGCAGAGATGGCTTGATAAGATGTTTACCCTTATAAGTACAGTAGGACTGTTGCAACACTTTAAAACAAGTACTTTTCTCTATTACTAGATAAGTACAGTCATTATACACTATAACTTGCGGCCGATCCAGGTTTTGATTATATAGACGATTTGCAAAAGGAGTTACATGATTTTCGATGTAGCTGTCTCTTGTTGTAGCAGTAAATCCAATATTTTGTGGTACAAATCTTGCATAAAGAGACTATCTAACTAGAGATACAGCTAAACTGGCTTGTTGTCTTGTGGAACAATTAAAAATAACCGCTAAAAAACTATCACTAAGACCTTGTCGTAACTTGCACAGGAATGCTAAGAGATCTTGTTTACTTACATATCTCAAAGAATTTCCTATTCTAACGGGGTCACAAAAGTTGAAAAGATTATTAAATTGATCTTTGGTTATAGGAGAAACTGCTTTAAATTGAGAGTCTGTGAAGTTATTTTCGTCTTCGTAAGCCGTGTGGTAGCTTTTTTTCTTAATTTCTTTACATAATGCTTGTAAAAAAATATAAATCTCATTACCTGCTAATAATAGCCGATTTACATATCGTAACCCAGGGAGCAGAAACTCAAACAGATTACCATTCTCATCCAAATGAATATTACAGCAGTACGTAGTTTCCCTCAACAAAAATATTAATTCTACCTTTCATGGATATTTTATGTCATATATTATTCCCATAGTTACAAATGCAGCATAAGTGAGTTGAGCTTTGTAGCACATTTAATCGCAAACAATTTGGGTTATTGTCTATTGCTTGAATTTCCCTTACAATAGAAATATTGCAGACATTGCAGATTCCAGTTTCTTCTATTATGACCCGCTCTGGTAGATTTGCTTCGCGGCGACGTGCAATCACAATTTCCTGCTTTCTCGCATTTACCTCATCACTTATTTTCACCATAACCCTAGGAACTAAAGCATTTCCACAAGCAAAACATGGAATTCGATTCATTTTTCACATAAACTCTTCGACGATTTTAATTCAAAAAGTAGATTTGCAACTAAGCATCAACAATATCACTTAATTAGTGGATTAATTTTTGACGTTTCATAGCCACCTACTATATTGTTGTTATTTTATAAGTATGGGAATAGAAAAACATAATAATTGTAGTATGAAAAACGGAAAGAAAAGTGCAAAATCAGATTAAAATCTAGTTGTACGAATAAAAGCAGAAGAAAAAGCGCAATACCACATTACGGTTTTGGTTTAAACGAATAAGTAAATACTAAATATAACTTTATTAGAAAATAGTGAGTATAATAAATGAAGCACATCTAACCTTTCTATCTGTCAATCTCCAAAAGCTTTGTATTTCGCAACGACATCCAATTGCAAGGGATTCTTTATGTTAACGGTTTTTTCCGTACCTATATGAAGTTTAAGATATCGATTTGGTCGTTTGTACTTGGACACCCAGTATCAGTATAAACACATCGTGACTATTATGTAGGTATATACAGTTAGCAAATAGTTTATTTTAATATAGACGTTTCAATTAAGTTATCAGAAAATTAACTAGGAAGTATAATAATACTCAATTAAATCTATTAAAGAAATGAAACACTCTGTATAACGG